>VZUI01061608.1:0-80167 GCA_013401135.1 Cettia cetti
TGAGCGCGGCCGCAGGGACCGGGAGTGCCGGCGGGGCGGGGAGAGCGCCGAGCCGGCCCAGCGGCGGCGGGCGGGGCGCGGCACAAAGTGCGGGTGGGGCGCCGCTCCGCGCCCGCACCGCCCTGAGGGACGGGCCTGAGGGGGGGCGCGAGGGATGCGTGAGGGCCCGCGTGAGGGGGCACGCGGAGGGGAGGGAAAAAGGGCGCGAAGGAGGGGGCGCGTGAGGGAGCGCGCGGAGGGGAGGGAAAAAGGGCGCGAAGGAGGGGGCGCGTGAGGGAGCGCGAGGGACGCCTGAGGGGGCGCGCGGAAGGGAGGGGGAAAAGGGCGCAAAGGAGGGGGCGCGTGAGGGTGCACGCGGGAGACGCGCGAGCTCGGGACGGGCGGGTGGGGCGCGGAGCTGGCGCGCGGGGGCAGCGGGCGCGTGGGGCAGGCGCCCCCCAGTGGGCGGGAGCGGCGCAGCCGGGCCTGGACTGCGAGAGCGCTCCCCGCTCGGGACAGGGCCGTGGCCCGGGATGTGTCCCCGCTCGGGACAGGGCCGTGGCCCGGGATGTGTCCTCGTGCGGGCCCGGGATGGGCAGGAGCGAAGTCCCCGCTGCCTGCGACCCTCCGGAGCAGTACGACGTGGTCGCTCACTGTGGCATTTCTTTCCTCGCCTTCACGGGTTTTAGGGAAATAAAACAGTGTGCACTTGGAGCGAGGGCACTTCTGGACAAAATCGAGTCCCGCTTTAGCTCTAGATGAGCTTTTGCTTTGTTTTGTGCCTCTGAGCTGGCTCTGCCCCCAGCCGAGCCCCTCCCTGTGCTGCTCTCCCGTGTATGATGTCTCGGTATCTCCGGGAAGTACGGTGGTGCTTAAGTGGAGGCTGTTGAGGGAGTTCCACGGCAGCGGTGCCCAGACACGTTTATGCTCTGTTACATTTACCTTGGAGTGCACAGTGTATTACCAAAGGCACGTGGGGCTGCTGGCACGGGACAGATCTGTCACCACAGCACAACACAAGGCTGTTCTGGGCACTTCAGACAGGTGCCACTGGCTCCAGCTTCAGCAGCCCACCTCTGTATGCTCAGGTACTTTTTACCTGTTCCTGTTCCGCAGAGCCAAGCAGAAGGGGGGAAAGGAGATCCCTTTTTCTGGAGAGATTCCATAGCAGTCTTTAGGCCAGAAAGTGTTTTTCCAGCTTTTCCAGAGCCCTTTCTGGGGCAGGAAGGATGTGACCTCTGCCCAGACAGCAGTGCCTCGGGGCTGAGCATGAACTGTTAAAGTCCAGCCTAGGGAGACATCAGCCTTTGTACTGCCACGGGTCCCTCCTGGCCATAAACTACACGTGGTGCAGGCAGTGCTGGGCAGGGCCAGGCACAGCCACACTGCTCCTGTTGGCCTGGCCAAGGCCAACCCTCGGGTGGTCGTCCACAGGAGCGCCTGGCACCAGGCTCATTCCACAGGCCTCTTGCCAAGATGGATTCACTTTTATTCCTCTTTGTTCCAAGCTCAGCAGATCATTCCCAGCTCTGGATGTAGCTATGTCCTCTTTTCATTCATGTACTTGGTTGCCTTAAAAAAAGCATTCCACCACCACTTCTCATCCCCTGGATACCACAGAAGAGCAGGATTTCAGGAGTCATTTTATTCAGTCCAGAAACACATCTCAGTTCTTTGCCTCCCATATCTTTCTGTGCTGACACCAAGAGCTGAAAACCATCAGGAATCTCACATGTTTCTATTTCTGAAGTGCAGAATGAAAGCGTTGGTGTAATTCATGGCTTTTTCCTTGCACCTCACAGCACCTGGGCTCCTGGTGGTGTACAGTTGGCCAGCATTTCCACCAACAGGTGCTCCTACAGGGAAAAAATCCACCTGTACAGAAGCAGAATGAAAGAATCTCTGAGGCCAGAGCAGAAAATTAGTGCCACTAACAACTCAGTTGGATTGCAAAGCTTTTGTATCAAATCCAGACGGAAGATTGCTCGTTAGTTTGCCTGTGCCTGTTACATGCATAATTCCTCTTTGGAATTGTGTTTACAATAATAGATGGCCCTGGAGAGATGTAATTCATGTGATAATGCTGACATCAGAAATCTCCAGGTGCAGCTCATATGATTTATGACTGGCCTCTTTATAGAACCAAGCCCCATGAATTATTTACAATTTTCTGAGAAAAATAGATTTAGTATGTCTTATGGCTGGCAGTTCTCCATGAGAGCTGACATGCATCCACCTGTGCAGGATGGGAAGCAGTGGGGAGCGGGGCGCTGCAGCACCCCCTGCAAGTGGGGCATGGAGGGGGAGCAGCTGCCCCGCACACAGCACGGGCTGGATGGCACCTGGGGATGTGAGGACAACATGAAGTGATGGCTTGCTGGGCTGCATCTCCAGTGACTGCTTCACCACTTCCCTAGAAATCCCAGGCACCCCGATACAAAAACGTTACCTGTGTGTTTCACAAGGACTCCTCACAAACTGCCAGTGAAACACCCTGCAAAACACTGAAAGCTCAGCTATCCGCACTCCTTGCAGCCATTCTACACTGCCTAAGCTCAGCCATTTCCAGGTTTTGTGGCTGTTCTTTGTTTCCCTGCCGGACTCAACTGTACCAGCTGTTACCCAAATATTGAAAGAGATGCTGCTTAGAAGTATTACCCAAATACTGGGAGATGCTACTTAGAAGGTCACTGTAACATGCCAGTAGAGAGACTTTACACTGTAAATCCTTCGTACTTTTAATCATCTACTGACAGCAGACACAAAGAGAATCCAAATAAACCATGATCTTCCCAAATACAGATGGTTTGGATTTTAGAGAATTGGCTTGAACAGATTAATAAAGCCCAAACCTAAGCAGAAAATGCTCTTTAGGAAATGAGCTGGATGCTTCCAGCTCACCAAACAGCATTATGAGAGCAAACTGCTGCCAGAGGCTGCCCAGAATGACTTGCTTTTTGCTGTCCAATTTATTATTTATTTATTCTCAACAGCTCTGGTGAAATACAAAATGAGAGTGCCGAGGTGAAAATCACCCAGACAAGGCTCCCTTTGGTTCAATGTGGCATCAGCTGCACATGTAGTTTGATGATTATTGTACCTCAGTGACTGCCAAAGGTTATTTAAAATATTCAACTCACGCTGTATTATTCATTCCAGTGAACTTAACAAATCATAAAAGTAGTAATGGCAAGGTACAGATTTTATCAATTGGCTCTTCCATCGTGGTTTGAAACAGGATTTCATGATTTCTGCAGAGGAGGAAATAAAATCTGCATCGCATTGGGCTGAAATGAGGCTGTGCACAGACACACCTCAGCATCATTCAATATTTAATGGTGTTACTTAACAATCTTTTGCTGAAAAAAGGCTTTTCCCACTGCAAAGCTTTGCACTGGTGATGATTTTTCTCCTTCCTTCTGGAAAAATTTCATAAGAAACATTAATATTTTATCAGGTTGCTGTTGGACTAACATAATTGCCTCTGTGTTCTCAGTATATACCTTCCTTGAAGCATTATTGAAATGGCTGGGGGCTGAGCATGGTTCAGAACACAGAAAACTAGTAAAAGATTAACTATTTAAAAACATGTCAGTATTTTATAATGTATTTTTGAAAATGTAGAAAAAATAGAAAACTCATCAAAGCTATAAGCCAAGTTGAATCAAGCTCCCACAAAACATATATTGTTAATCGTTGCTCAGTTCCCAGTGACAATATGACACTGCAGGCATGAGCAAGAAAAGAAAGATTAACCCTGGAGAAGTCAAGAGAAGCCCTGTGTTTCTGTCAGTAATCGTAGTTTACAGGAAATGAAAAACCCAACATTTTGGGGCTATTTAAAGAGTAATAATAGAATTGCACGAGGTGTGGTGCCACAACGCTTTGGAAAGGGGCTGCTCATTGTTCTGGAAGGCCTTTGATACAGTCAGTGGCCTGTTTTGCAGACAATTCCTTCCAGCTCACCATCTCCCACAGCATGGAAGTGTTCTTGTAGTGTGGGAGTGGAGGGGCCAGGTCCCCAGGGAGCAGTGCCACTAGCAGAGGCCAGCTGGGCAGTGCTGTCACTGGGCAAAGGCTTTTCTTCCAGCTCAGTTCTTAACCTGAGGATTTTTACCTTGCTTAGCCCATGAGCGATCCAAATACCAAATACCATGAGATTTGTTCTGCAGACTGTTTCTTTCACTTGGATTTCACATTCTGTCTGTGTTAATACACCTTGGGTTTGTTGGGATGCATGTGGTACTGAGAATCCCAGGCAGACATCCCAGGGAGGACAGCAAAAGAGAGAAAGAGGAAAATAAAATGAAACCCGCATCATTTCTGGAAGTGAAGTTGCTCAGATTTACACTGCATCAGGCTCACTGAGCAGTGTGTGAGTCCCAGCTATGTGTGACACTCACCTGTCTGGGTGGGTGGCAGGGAGGGAGAACATCCAGCAGACCCAGGGTTGAGAGCTGGGGATAGAGTCAGCCACAGGAGCTTTCCACAGCTTCCATGGGAAAACGGGTGATCAGGTGAGTCACATGGGCCTGAGTCAGGCCCAGAGCCTCTAATCTCTGGGGCATCTCCCAAGCAATGCTGTCCCTCCTGTTCCACCACACCACAGGCCACTGCAGGGACAGGAGCTCTCCTTAGTGCTCCCTGGGCTGCTCATCCCTTGGGGGAGGAAAAACCCCAGACCCTAAAGACTGGTGTCATTAACATTCAGGCTCTTCTTGCTTGGTCTCTTGTCTCTGGAACTGCCCAGAGTGGAAAATTACCTCCTTCTGTTGGCTTCTCTATAATTCTATGTAATTTGGTTTCTCCTGGTTCTTATATTATGGTGCATAGGGAGTAACTGTTGTCTGTCCATCTTCTCCAGAGATTTGTGCTTTTACAGGCCCATAACCCTCTCCTTCAGTCCCTTTCCTGCTGTGAATCTGAAGCACACCCAGTCCCTCCAAGATCCCCAGCTTTCCTTAACCTCTGAGACTTTTCAAACAATCCATTTCAGTTCTAAGCAGTGCCTTTGCAATCCTCACCCTCTTTTCCTCCCCTCCCAGCCTGTTACAGGATGGATCTTTGGGAGTAAGAGCCATGACAAACAGAACCCTGAGACAACAGACCTGCACTTCCTGTAAAGCACTATTTGGCTGTGGATTTGGTACTTGCAGTTTTGGACTGCAGCAAACGTGGCTTTTCTAGCTCACATCCTGCTCAAGCTGGTGTGCCACCTGAAGAGCTGTCACCACACCACCCCAACACACAGCCATGGTGACATACTTTGTGTGAGCTCAAAATGTGTTTGCTCAGGGCACAATTCCTTGTCCTGCAAGCCTCTTTTTGGCTGGTATAGCCCTGGTGAAAATCCTGCACCAATGGTTTCTGGAAGGGGGAAGGAAGGGAGAGGTCAGCTCAAGCTCTGGAGCCCTGCCCCTGGGAAGAGGGACACAGGAATTTGGGTCCCATGGAAGTTTCCAGATTGTTGTCTGCATTGCTCATTCTGTGCAGGATTATCAATAAGGAGTTTGCACTAAAATCCCTTTCTGCAGACCTTTAAGGAGACATTACCGTGTTCAAGCTGGAGAGCTCTGGGAAGGAACCCAGCTTTTGTAAATCTTCCATCATTCCTGCCCCAATTTGTAATCAGCACACCCACCCCACCCCTTCCATTGGAATTCCAAATCAAGCATGCATATCTCCTTTCAGGGCGGAGATTTCTCCGGCACTTTGGGTTTCCTAACCCCAGTGCTTGGGTTGCAGCTGACAATCATTTCTCCTGTGTCTGCAGGGCATGGAATGGCTTCTCCCATTCCAAAAGCCAAGTACAGCACATGAGCTTTGTGGAGGTTTATCCAAGTTAGGACAAGTCCTCCTCCTCCGGGGAGATTTTGGAAGCACGAGGACAGATTTCTCACAATGGACTATCCCTACTTTTAATGTCATCTTTCTAAAGGAGAATTCCTTCACTTACCTCAAATCCAGACAGCCTCAGGATTTTGCTTCTTGTAGAATTGAGCACAGGTCAAACTCACAGTCCCACCTGACCATGTCTGAAGGAGAAACAGGAGTGATCCCTAAGACATGAGCTTTAGACCCTTTAAAGTGTGACAAGCATGCAATTAATAACAGACAAACTACTTCAGTGGGGTTTGGCAAGAAATCTCAGCCCCCCATCTTTGTCCCTGTCCAAAAGAGAGATGTTTGGTATCCCTTTCTCAAAAGGAGCTGTGAGCTTTACCATTTCTGTGCCTTCATTTCAGTTGTGTGAATTTGGACAATACTGATAGGTGTTCCTGAAAACAGGTGTAAGAAGCTTTCAACCATTTCCATACAGGGCTATAAAGATTTGGGAGAAAAGTGACATTTTGTGGTTTCCTTCAGGTGATGTCCCCAAATCAAATCAAATCCAACCAAATCATATCTTTTAGGAAATACCTGCTCTTAAAATATGGTCATTAGAAGAAAGATAATGATAACCTGAAGACCCTGGCAGATCCTCAGGCACAGAAAGCAACAGCATCCCTCTTAAAGGGGTGGAAGATTTGGCTCCATCCCCACAAAGTTCTTGCCAGGATGTGGCACCTGTCCCATCAGCTCACACTGAGGCATTTGGATATTCCTGTTCAATGAGCTGTTTGGTTCCATTTGGGTTTGTATTGTTTTTTAAATTTTCTGTCCATTCAACCAAAGCAACCTGTCATGGCACAAGTTATTGACTGAACTTCCCAAGGAGTTTTGACCCATGGGAGTACTGCATCAATAAAATTGCTGCTGAATGTTATTGTATAAGTGTCTCACTGGGATTTCTGTGAGTGTGACTGCAGCAGGGAAATGAATCAGTTGTCTGTGCTTAGTGGAATTATCTTTATAAACAGTTCTCTTGCAGGCTGAGGGGCATACCATGAAAGCAGCCATGTGCAAAACAGCCAGAATATTTTCCCTCTATTCTCTTATGCTGCTTGTCTAACTTCAACTCAAGCTGCCCAACATTTCCCCAGAGACTGGGATGATTTGGGAAATACAGGGTCTCTCTCCAAAACACAGATTCCAAATGGTCTAATAATTAATTGCTTAGGATTAAGAATACAAGAGAATTCTGGTATAGGATAAGGAATGCCAGGTAAGAAAATCCATATTCCAAAATCCTCCTGGAAGTACTCAGGGTCAGTCTGTTGAGGAGCCCAGCAAGGCACTTCCCCCCAGGCTGTAAGACCCACATGGCACCCTTGGGCCAGCATCCCCCGGCTGGGCAGGCTTAGCACACAGAGGAGGGGAGAAGAAGAGGGAACAAACAAAACAGAGCAGAGGGAAACAAGAGGGATTAGTTAGAGGAGAACTGGGAGGAGAGTAGTGAGCAAAAGGGTGAGTAGGAGGAAAATCAATCTGAGCTGTAGGCGGTAAGAGGTACATCAAGCCATGAAGATGGTAGCAGATTAGAGTTGTGAGTCAAACACTGAAGCATGAAACAAGTCTACAAAGGGTATCCCAGCTTCTTCCAATTCACACAAAAACTTGGGGAAATAACCCCTCTGCCAGAGATCTGTTACACTAACCCAATATTCATCAGGTGCAAATGTCCTCATGGACATTTTTCCTCAATCAACCACACAGACAGTAGAGACACTTACCCTGGCAAACCAAAAATGGCCAGGGCCAGATTATACAGAACCTGTGATGTTTTCTCTTGCTGTAAAACCTTATCCGCCTTACTATTTATTTCTGTAAGGTTACATGTCTTTATAGCACCCTCTAAACTTCTAGCAACCATGGGTGAAATTCTGTCCTGAACTGGCTGAACATCATGTGGAGAATGTTCTCTTGGTGCTTCCATGTTCATCTCCATCTGCTATGGTGGGAAGAAGAGCCAGAAGCATGCAGTGAGTGACTCCTGTGGCCAGAAGAGCCTCCAGGTAGCAGCTCATGCCAATGGCAGAACATGCTCTCCAGGGACAGGATTGCATACCTTATGTACTCAAACCACCCTCAAAAGAGCAAACTCCTTCTCTGACACAGAAAGATCCAGAGATAAATCTTCATCAACAAGGAAGACATACAGATCTGTCAAAAACACCATCTGAGGCTACCTGAGGTTCAGAAGGCTGGCATTTCTGTACCAGACAAATATGTTTTGTATTTCTGTTCATAAATTCTGAGCACAGTCATTTCTGCTGACACTCAGGGGATGGCAACACATGGCAGAGGGAAGCTGGGGACAGCACAGCTCCATCCACCCAAGTGAGGCTTCTCTGGCAAGACAACAATTTGCAGGAATTCTGAGTGCAAGAATAGGAAATAGTAATCAACCAGAGCTTAAATGTGTTGTTTATCCAAGGGTACAGGCTGAACACTGCAAGGAACCCAATTCCCAGCCTCCCTAAACAAGGCAGGAACAGTTCTCCAGAGATGTGTTAAATTATTCCGGAGTAAGGCTGATAGCA
The DNA here is from genome assembly GCA_013401135.1 of Cettia cetti. NCBI lineage: Eukaryota > Metazoa > Chordata > Aves > Passeriformes > Sylviidae > Cettia > Cettia cetti. The sequence goes on from VZUI01061608.1 coordinate 8,403, forward strand.
TGGCATCTGTGTGAGCCTGTGCAGCCACTTTTCTTGCTGAGTGGGAGGAGGATTAGTGGAGGGAGAAAAAAGACATCAGGGAAGGTATTCTGTGTTGTGAAAAGCTCCAGCACGTGTAACTCTGTGGGTGGCTGCATATCCTCACGGAGTCCCCACGGATTGCAGCGGGGCTCTGCCTCTTGTCTCATCAGCCAGAGCTGGCTGCAGCCTCCTGTGGGCACACACCTAGTACAGGAATATATTAGGGATTTGTTTGGGTCCAAATAGCAGCACATTTGAAGAAGCTGCACAGATTTAATGCAGATGTGCCTACATCAAGATTGCTGAGATTTTTATAGAACAACACACACAAAGCATAAGTCACTCTTACCAGCAATCCAGTGCTTAGGCATTTCCACTCTGCTTACTTTTGGGAGTTTAATCAAATGAATGCTATCACCATCTAACATCATTAATCAGCCTTTTTAAGCAGTAATGGAGGCTTAAAGTAGGATGAGTGAGTGAATTTCTAGTTAGCTCATGCTCCTCTGCATATTCATTTTAAGTCTTAAATAGAATCATAAAATATCCTGAGCTGGAAAGGACCCATAGGGATCAGCAAAGTCCAACTCCCAGCTGGCCAGTACAACCTCTCCTTGCCCTCATTCTGTTTCAAATCAATCTTTGCCACAGCTCCACAGGAGTTCTGCTCAGTGGTTCCTTTTCTGGAATACTTTCCCCTTAATTTCAGGCTTCAAGCCATGTCTAGAGGGAACGGCATTTCAACTTCCATAAGGCACCTTCCTTGGTGCAAAGGCCAAAAGAATTTCTTTTTCCTGTGTATATGGAGCCTGCAAAAGAACCATGGGAGCTATAAGCCAGGAAAAGAAGAAAAGAATGCTGTGACAAGTTATATATATATGTATATGTGTGGCCATTTTGTTGTAATGCCTCTATTATATATGTATACACATACATGTGTGTATATATATACATCCATGTCTCTTGATACAGGCCCAGTCATGAACGTTACATAAAATGACATTGTGAGGTGGCTAAAAGCAGCAACTTCCCTGAAAAACAAACAAACTGAGTCACTTTCACATGTCTCTGGTAAAACAGAGGGAGGCTGCTGCATGATGGATACACCCTGTGGATCCTGGGGACAGCTGCCTCCCCAGTCCCAGCAGAACTGTGTGGTCCCAAAGCTGCTCACAAGTGGCTCCTTACCTGTTCCTGTGCGCAGAGAACCATTGTTGGAAGTCTATGCACAGAGCTGGGTGTCCTCCTTGCAAACTGCTCCTGCAATAGACAAAAAATAACAATCCACATAACCTATTGTTCCTTTTGTGTCTCAAACCTCTGCCTTCCTGCCCAGACAGGCTGCCCCGTGTGGCAAGAGAGCAGTTGTAGGGCAGAATAATCCATTAGGAGCATCTGGATGCATACCCTGCAGCCACAATTTGTCCCTGCTGTTCTTACTTTCTTCTCCTTAATTGTATTCCCTGCCTGCTGGTGTGTGAGCAACATTTCGGTCTCTGGAATCACTTCACTAGGACATATCTCTTGGAGTTCCTTAAAGAGATGATTTAATCTTTGTACAATGCTTTGAATTTGTAAGTAATATTATTACTATGTACCTTGCCCTGTCCTGGAGGATTCCCCTACTGCTGTGACTTTTCATGAAATTGCAGCTAGAATTGCCTGGCAGACTGGCTTCTCCCATCTTTTTTTGCATGCCAGCCAGTCAGGAGAACAGCAGTGTGCACTATCTGGGATAACATCCCAAAGTAAACGCCTGCACAAAGGGCTCTGAGTAATGTTGTAGTAATTCCTGATCACAGAAGTGCCTCCAGGGAAACAGGAGATGGATTCCCTTTTTAAACCACATAAAATAATAGCAGGGGTTTGTTGCTGCTTTAGTCAAGCCAACATCATTCCCTCCCCTCAGAAAGTATGAAAGCAGCAAATTACCCCAAATGGGCCTGAGTTTGTGCAGACAACAATGTAAGTCATAAAATCAATAATATCCCAAAACAATTGCCCAGAGCTGAACAATGGGATACACTGGGTGAAAGCTAAGCAGGAATAATGCTCCCTGAAGGAAAGACTCATCACAAATCACAGAAGACAGGATGCAGCAAAGGAAGAGTGACAGCTAGAAAAGCCTGAATTTTGAATTGTGGCAACACAAATTCATAGGAAGAAAAAAAAAAAAAAAAAAAAGAAAGAAAGAAAGAAAGAAAAAGGAAAAAAAAACCCTTTCTACTGTAAAAAAAAATCCAAACAAAAATCCTTAACAAAAACAAACCAACAAACAAAAACCGAAACAAAAATCCCAAACAGAAAGAAAAACAAACAAACAAGGACAAACAAGAAAAAAAGAAGACTTCCTAAATGTACTCTGATGAGAATATTTCCATGTTTAAAAGGGTCCAGAGACCAATCTGTGAGCAAAACTCACCCTCCCACTGAAATTCCAAGTGGGAACCTGAGAAGGAACCAAGTGCTTGAACACTGCACAGCTCCAGGGCTAAAGCAATTCAGCTCTTCTGGGAAAAGGAAATTCAGAAAGGAAATACAATGGAAATAGTCACAGAACTCGGGGCAGTAATTTTTAGTTCCTCAGTCATATCCTTCGTTTCCAAATACCTCTGCAAGACCACGTGTATATTCTGCTGCTGAATGTATCTGAATGTATCACTGTAACGGCAGCATTAGTCATTTCCCAGATCCCAGGAACTCCATTCCCTCCTGCTTCCGAAACTAATCCTGAGTGACAGCATGTAGATCTCCTGCTGTAAAGCGTCATTTGAAAGCCAAATGTGCTCCGCCAGGAGCGGCCGCGAAGCTGGGAGCAGCAGGTCAGTCCCGCTGCTCCGCAGAGCTCACGCCGGGAATTCTGCGGTGTGGTGCGCCATCTGCTGGCACAAGCAGGGAGTAACACGGGAGCGCCTCCTGGATTTGGACCAGGGCCCCATTCTGTGTTCCTCAGAACGTCAGCCCCCGATTTCACAACTTGGGGAAAACAGCTGTTCTCCACATGGGGAACCTCCCTGCCAGGCTTGCTGGAGTGGTTTTACAGAAACATGGATTTGTGTAAAATCCAGGGATGTGATGGATCACAGCCAGAAAGGGGAATGTACAGGAAACAAAATTTTTTGAATAGCTGGAGTAGGAAAAATCTCCACACCTCCATGTCCTTGTGGTGAAATTTGCATTAGGATTCTGTATGTCTGTAAGCATGAGAGGATCCCTCACCCAGGGAATAACCAGGCATGCTCCAAGTGCAGTTTAGCAGTCACTGCTCCGTCTTTGTGGAATTCTCTGCTGGGCTGCACTAACCCAATTATGGTAATTAACAATTCGGTTGAAATGAAGCCTGATTTAAAGCTGACCTCTCTCCAGCAAGTGCCCAACGTGAGGCAGGAAAGTACCTGGGCAGAGAAAAGCTCTCTGGAGAGACCTGTACACAAACACACAAATCTCCTGCTAGCATGTTCTTAGAAGAACTTCTAAGATTTTGGCACACATGAACCCACCCCTTTTATTGATTTAGTGACCAGTATTCCATCTGAAATCACATTGCTGTGTGAGGAGGCACAAAGGCACAGGTATCCCTCTGCCAAGGGTTATCTCTGGAGCTGTGGCTGCTATTGATTTGTTGGTTCCTTCTCTTTTAGATATTGATGTTAGGAAATTGAAACTTCCAAAAGATCTGGGCTCAGCCTTCTTGGCACTGAAACAGCACTTTAGCTTAGGAAGACTTCTAATCTATCAGTTTTGTCTGAAAGTTTTTAATTTAAATGGAGGAGGAATAAAGGAAAAGGGAAACCCTCCACATTTTAATATAGAAAGGCACAATTCTTTCAGCATGCAGAATTGCTGCCATTTATTTGCTGCCTACAAGCTATACAAGTTGTAGCATCTGTCCTTTCCTTAAATTAATAATTAATAATTAATAATTTTTCAAAATTACCATCGAAATTACTTTTGATTCCAGATTAGTTATAGAGAATTAAACCCCGTTTCGATTAATTGATAGAGAAAACAATGGAAAGATGAACAGGGAGAGGACTGCTTAGGAAGATAATCTGCACTATCCCCTGGTTTCTGCATATTAGGAAATGAGTCAAATAAAAATGTGAATAAATAAGTGTGTTCAAAACTGCTTAAATACAGAATTGCTGATATGTGTAACCCTTTCTACACAGTTGTGTCCCAAACCCTGTCAAAACGAGACAAACAGGAGCAGAGGCTGGGAAGGAGAGAAGGAACAGTGGGACCGGAAGGAGTGCATTTTGGACTAGGGCACGATGCTGTTTTGGGGTGAAGAGGCACAAGTGAAAGATGAGACCGAGGAACAAAGGAGAGGATGGAGCAGAAAAGCCCTGAAGCAGAGTTGGAAATACCTGCTGGAACTGAGCACGGCCAGGGCCTGAGAGGGGCAGTGCTGGATGCTCCTCCTCATGGCCCCAGCGTAGGGAACAGCTGCTGTTTCCCTCAGACATGGATCTGGACTATGGAAGTGTAGAACTAATATTTGGGCTGGGCCATTAGTCACTGTTAAGGGGCCCTCTTATCTCCAGTAATCTCCTTCCTGACAGTATGTCCCACAAACCAGGCTTTGCATGCAGCCACCTTTTGAATACTGAAGTCTAAGCCAAATGTTCAGCCCTGGACAGGAATTAATGCCCTGCACAGAACAGGAATTGTCAAAGGCACAAGAACCTCTGCTGCTTTCTTAAGCCCAAATGTTCCTGATTTTAATTAACTTTGGTTTTTTTCTGGTGTGAGGAATTTGAGGCAGGCAGTAAAACAGAAAAGTGCTGAAAGACACAGCTCTGGAACTCAGCATCATATTTTTGGTCTAGGAAAACCAAGTCTGTTTGAACAAGACAATTCTGGCACAGGAAAATTGAGTATTGTTGCTGCTGAAAAAGAAGCCAAGTGATCTCTCCAACACCTGCTGGTCCAAAACAAAGATCACTTTTAGTACAGAGCAGCAGCCCATCATCACTTTAAGAGACAGAATTTTCCAGATTTTTATATTTAATCAGATCAGTAACCATATCTGTGTTCCACCTGCCCCAAATTGCGTTATTTGTGAACAAATGGGCATATGGCAGAACAGCACTACTGTCATCCCTAAATGTGACCACTTGATCTGTGGATTAATTTATCTGCTTATTAATGAGCAAAATAATCAGTTAACAATATCCTGTGCATCCCCCAACTCTCCAGTCCTTCCTCAACAGGATTTGGGAACCAGGAGTCCGTTCTGAGCTTTTAGAAGGCCAAAAGGTTAAAGTCCTGTCACTCTTCCAAAGCTCTCTGTAATGCTGGACAGTCCAGTGAATAAGGAGCGATAAAGCAATCCTGGCATTTAGAACAACGCCAGGAGGGAGGTCCCAGCTATGATCAGAGCTTCACCGCATCCTTCCCCCGGCATGGCTCTGAGCAGGGACCTCCGGAGCACCCCGGAGCCGCACGGCAGCATCTCCCGCGGGTGCCAGCAGCGGCGGAGGGTCCCCGAGCGGAGAGGCGGCGGTGGGAGCGGCCGCGCCCCGTCAGGCCGGGGCCAGGCACGGCCCCTCCCCTGCTCCCCACCCGGGGAACCGGGGGAACCCGTCCGGCCGGTCTGGCGGCGGCTGCCAGGGAGCCGGGACGGGCGCGGGGCCGGCGGGGCTCGGGAGGCGCTGATCGAGCGAGTGGGGACCCGCGGGCACAGGTGGGGCCGGGGGGCTCCTGCCCAGCGGGGCTGCGGGGCAGGGGCTGCCGGAGAGGGGCCGCGGGGGGCGCGGTGCACCCATCACTACCGGGGACGTCACCTCCGCAGGTGCCGCGCTCGGTGCGGGCAGGGGGTCGGGGCAGGGCTCCGGCCCGGCCCGCCCCGCCGCACAGGAGGGGCCGGAGCTGACTCCGGGCGTACCCGGAACGCCTTCCCTTCTTTTCTCTTCCCTTCCCAGAACATTACCTGCTCGCAGCGGGGACCCAACGCGTTATTTTGGAGGGTTTAAAGCCCGGCGTCTGGAAGCGCCGACCCGAACCCCGCGGGATTCAGCGTCCTCCTCGCTCCCACCGCTGCTCGTCGAGCTTAGCGCAGAGTCTCTCCAGTCTGGAAGTTTTAAAAAAGCGCCGGAGTTCGCTGGAAGGTGAGGTAGGGCACGGGGAGCCAGCGCAGCCCCCCGGGCACTGAATCGAGCTCACGGCCCTGGGCTGGTTGCCCTGCTCCCGGCTTTTCCCCACCCCGTACCTGTAAATGATGAAAACAGCCTTCAGGGCTTCGGGGTGATTACTCATTAGTCAGTGTTTATACAGCCATCAGAGCGGCAATAAGTTTCTGCATTGAGGAACAGTAATTCTGAACAGAAAATACTGGACAAGTTACTTGTGAGGTAGTGACTTGCTTGGAAATCAAAACAAAACAAAAAATCGGTATCTTGGTCCTGTTACCTCGCGCTTCGTGCTGAATCCCTTCCTTGGAGTGGGGATGGAGCTGTGTTAATGGAGCAGCTAATGGAGCATCTCCCCGCTGGCTCGGGTGTCAGCAGGAGCGGTTTGAAACCGAGGAGGCCGAACAGCACAGGGAGCTCTGGCAGGGAGCGGTGCTGGTAATGAGCGAGCGCGGGGGTTTGGTCCCGGGGGTCAGGGGTGTTTGGCTGTGAGAGCCGCTGGGGCTTAGGGGTCCCGCCTGGCCCTGGAGCAGTCCCCACCTGTGTGGCTGCTGCTGGAGTCCCTGCATTGACTCCCTGTAAGTGCCCCTGCTGGATCAGGCTTGCTCGGTTTCTGTTCGGTTGTGCGTTTTGATTTGTCTTTCTCCTCAAAGCCTGGTTTAGAAGTCGAGCAGTATCTGGCCATTTTTGAAGTTTTCCTTGTCAGCTTCTGCTGTGGTCACCTTAGAGTCTGGTTGCTTTGGTACCTGTCCCAGGCCTCTGTTTGTGTTAACTTGTAGCTATCGTAGAGATTATTTTCAGTAACTTCTAAACTGTTCTCACTTAATTCTGCCATATAAGACAGCGTGTGAATGTTCTGGACCTTTGCTTTGGAGTTTGGGGTGGTGAATTCCAAAAGCCACTCGCACTGATGCTATTTTAATATGAGTCTCAGTTTATTTCTCTGCTTTCTTGTCGGTGTGGCTGTTGTTCGAGGGCCGAGAGCATGAAGCGCTGCCAGCTCTCAAGTGTGGAAAGGGGGATGGTTGTTGTTGTTACAGATCCGAGGGGTTTTGATGTTCTTCCTGGCTGTGGGTTTTGTCAGGTCTCTGTTAAATGAGATGCTTTGTGCAGCTGTAATTGAATGCAGGACGTTGGCCAGGAGCTTCTGAAACCCAACCCTGGCTCTTGGGCAAATCACTTAACCTCTGTTTCTGTGCTTGTCGGGGTGAAGGGCACGGTTCTCGTTCGAGACTCTCTGAGCCCTGCTTGGCAGGTGACAGGAGCTCTGTGACAGCACTGCTTTTTGGCAAGCCTACAGAATCCCTCTGGAACCTGCTGGGTTTTCCCTATGTGTTGTGATATAAACTTGAAATATGTTTTTCATTTGACAATTTGACAATTGATAGTGATAGGAAAGATGTGCACTAATGTCTTTATAAACAGGGTCTGGGTGTTAGTGACTTTGAAATGTCTGTACCAACCTCAAGCCATAAGTTTATCACAGAGCCCAGACAGTTTGACTCCTGAACCTTAGGAGTAACAGGACAAATGGCTCCACACAAAGCCTGTTGCAGAACCCAGAGAGCCTGAGCTTCTGAAGTTTGGGGTAAAATGCCAGGTTCAAGGGGGGATATATTGTAGGCAGTTGAGGAAGGCTGCACCCAAGAGTTTAGGATAAAAGGAGGCTGCACCCTCCAAAACCTTGAGAGAGAAACTCCACGGGGGTGTACCCCAGACGACTCTCTCCCTTTATTTCAATAAAGTTGCAGGACTACTCTGTCTCCTTGGTGGACACTGGCTTTTCATAGCATTTTTTTTTTTTCTCACAATGGGCAGTTTCAGCAAGTCCATGGGTGCTCTTGGGTATAAAATGCTGCACAGTGATGCACAGGGAGATGTAGAACAATGCATTAGAAGAAAAAAAGGTGGTGAGGAGAAGCACTGTAAAGGAAAATAGGAAACAAATCAAGGAAAGAACCATTTGCCTAAGTGACTGTCCCTGAGAGGAGGGAGAGGAGCAGCATGGAAAGGTCAGGAGAACTAAGCAGAAATCTCTTTGTCTTAAGAAATTTTGCAAGGCAGATTAATTTCCCAAATTTTCTGAAGAATAGTTTTTTGTTATTGCATGCACACAAGGTGGAATCAGCCATTAAATCATTTTCTATGTTGTCTCATTGCAGGTAGAGCCTGATTTGAAGCTGAACACAGGGGATTCTCTGTGAGTGGCTAGTGCCAGCATCTGTGATGCAGTCTGGGCTTCAGTCACACACGCCATTGAATAAAGGTCAGTTTAGGAAAATGGCTTCAATGTCCATTGTTGATGCTGCCAGAAGAGGTCTATTAATGAAACCTCCAATCTTGGTAGCAGGAAGAAACCTTTATTCAGTCCAGTTAAAAATACCTGCTGGTTTTGATGGTAACAGTGATTGCTATAAAAAAACTTTACATAAAGTTCCAAAAATCTTCTACTCCAAACGATGCAGTTTAAGCGTGCACAAAAAGAATTCTTTTTTTCTCTATTAACCTCAATATGGGCTGTTGTATGAGGTGAACCTCGAGACCAAGATAACACCCTCTAAAAGGCAGGTTGAAACCCCTTCAGAGTCCACTGGAACCTGCAGGTGGAGCAAAGGTTACCCCTCTTATCTTCTGCAAAGATAACTTGCCTTGCCTTGGACTTTAAATGATGGAACTCTGCAGATCTGTTAATGGGAAATCCCAGGGCAGATAATGGGGAAAATGATGATTTTGTTTCTGCAATGGCCCATCCTCAACCATTTTTGTGTAACCTCAGCAGCTGGCCTGTAAGCTGTGGGTCTCTTTCTCAGAGTGATTTTCTATTAAATTCTTGGTGTCTAGTTAATCTCTTCCTTGTGTCAAATCCTGTTGGCTCATCTGGACAAATTAATTATCTTGGAATGTCCTTCAGACATATTTTCGTACAAGTTTTAATAAGTAGTTACACTGAGGAGTACACAATAGCCTCTGCTTTCTATTTTTTTTTTTTTTTTTTTTGCCAAGATGGGACTTGAACATTTGCCATCAGCACAGAACTGGTACCCTCCCTGCTTTCTCTAGAGGGTTTCAGGGTCTTGGTGTCTCAGCTTGCAGTTTGTTCAGGGGAGGAACTGTCACCTCCCTGCAGCCAGGTTTGGCACGAGCAGCTTTTTAAAACAAAATTTGCAGTGTTTGGTGGGCCAGGTTGTTACAGTTTTACTGTGCTGTGTGCCTGCTGATGGTACAGGTAATCAGGGTTACTATGGTATTGGAGGTGGCACTCAGGTTGGTCCCTTGCAAAGGAAAGATCTGTGGGTGTTGCAAGGTTGGCTGCGCACAATGGCAATTAAAAAGTCTCTTGGAGCAGGAATTAGTCCTTAATCCTCAGAGTTTGTGCAGCCTCCAGAGCAGAAGTAGGTGCCTGTGTTAAGGTACTATTGTGAATCAAATAGATACACTTTGTATTTAAAAATGGTGTGTGTAAAACGTGTACAATGAGGGGCTGGGTGCACGGCAGCACTCGATGGTGCAGCCAGACTGACTCCTCTGGGACCTGTCACTTGCAGAACAGGATCCCCAAGGACTTCTCACGTTTCAGGGAGAGTTGGGGTTCTTGGTGGTTCTGTTGTGTGGAGATCTTGGGTATGACACGTTGTGTCTCAGGTGTGACACATCTTGCTGTGCTGGGTTGTGTGGGTGCGTGACTTTGCCTTGAGCACTTTATCTGCAGCCATACTGGAATGATTCTGATTTGAACCTTTTGGGGTGATTCTGAGTCACCTTGTGTTAGGTACGTGTAGGCAGGTTCCAGTGGGAAGTGTTTCCAGTGTCCCAGCTCAGGGAAGGTGTGTAGGGTCAGGAGCTGGTTTCATTTCCTTATGCTCCTGAGCCTCAGCCAGCTCAAAGAACGTACCTGAGCTCCTGAGCTCACCTTTCTCCAGGGCATCCCAGGAGCTGGGCTTTACCTTTCTCAGGGTGCATGGGATAGCCAGTGTGTTTCAGAACAAATGACTGAGGGAAATCATCCCCGTCAGGATATAATTTTTGGGTCTTCAATTACTGTAAAGTAGTCATTCAGGGAAGTAACTGGAGCTGTTGTGAGCAAAACAGTGCTACCAATTGATTAGCTTTAAGCATATAATTTGCTTGGTAATCTATATGAGGCTCAATAATGTTTGGAGTGAAGGTTATTTCCTTGGCCCATTTGTGCTGATTCGTGCTGTTTTAGCTGCTGTTTTCTTTTCCTCTTAACATGTCATAAAGATTACCTGGAAGGTTTTAGTTGTTCAGAAGATCCTTCTATCTGCCAGTCCAAGCACTTGTTACCAGTAACATTTCATATCTGCTTTGAGTAATCAGTGACCCATCTCACCTATTCAAAGCAAATCCAGTCTATGGTTTGCTGCTTTCCCTGTAGCAGCTCTGGTTCCAGGGAGATGAGTTGCTGAATACATTTTTAATGATATTCTGCAAAAGCCTTTGGCTGGGTTCCCTGAGGGGAGAGCAGAAACACAATATCCTGCTGTCAGAGGATTTGGGGGTGAAAAATAACTGCAGGAGTTTTCACTGGTAGCAGCTGCGTCATTATTGGTCTGGAGGGTGGATCATGACCCAATAGTGGATCCTAGGCTGCCTTTGCAATTCCAAATTTCAGGTCTCAAGAGCTATTACAGCCATCCCTTAATCCTGTGCCCATGGATGAAAGATCATTCTGAAACCTCTCAGGGTATAAGCTGGGCTATGAACTTGAGCACCTTGAATACAGGTGTCTGCTCTGGTGGAGCCACCCAAGTGCTCTGTGGGCTCTGATTCCTCCTCTGGGTGCTGGGTTGCAGTCCTGAGAGCGTTCCTCTGGGTTACTGTTCCCTGTTCAGACCAGGCTCAGTGTCCATGTTCCCCTTTTGGCTCTGACTCTGTCACTGGCGAGGTGAGCAGTGTGGGACAGCTGGAGATGGCAGAATAATTACTGCTGTCTCTTAGGGAAAATGTAATTGGAGTGATCATGCATCTGCCAGCAGGTCCTTGTGGAAACCCCACCCCAGAGGTTGATGTCAGACATGGCTTTCCACTGCAGTTTGGGGAGTTTGTATTCAGCCCTCCTGTAAGCAGGTGTTGTTTTACATTGCTTCAGTAACATGTAGTAAAGAAATAAATCTTACCTATCTGAGGATCAGGCTTTGCATTTAAGTACTTTTAATGCCAAGTTCAATTAGTGAAACATTTTGCTGTAGCTTTTTCGTCCTATTTGCACTCCAGAGACGTAAAGCAGTTCAGAAGGGTCTCTCTGAGTTACTTTTTGTACTATTTGAGTTTGTTTTATGATTCTTACTTAAAATACTGATGTTGTTTTGTTCTGAAAGAACAGTGCGTGGCCAGGTTTGAGCAGCTGTTGGGCTTGGCACTGCCACAGCGTGTGAGCAGTGCAAAATGTGGTGCCAAGGACAGGAACATGCAAGGTTTGGGCTGTGCACAGGTTGTGGTGGCCAGCAGGTGTGTAATGATGAGGCTTGTTGTGCTTCACATCGTAGGTCTTTATATCCATAATAAACACAAAGTAACAGCTTCAGTGGCATTTTAATCCTTTTACTCTACATGCCTTTTGTTCTAGGTGAATTCTCTAACTTTAAGGGCATTTTGAGTCATGATCTGATTTGCAAGAGGCCACCCCAGGTTCTTGCAGCAGTGTCATGTGCAGCGACTCTCCAGAGAAGAATTTAGAGTAAGACTGGTTTGGGTTGTTGTTTACTGCCTTGAAACAAATGCAGTAAGTGGAGTTTTTACAAGGTTTAATTTATTCCAAATTATCTGGTGCTTGCCCTGAGGCAGAAGTAGACACAAAACCTGAGTGACTGAAGCACTGTGGAATTTGCCCTTTTAGTCAATAAACTGGATCAGGTATACTTGCATCTGTGCTTAATACTATTTTGATCTCCTTTACCTCCCCATATATCCATACCGCTGTTGGATCAGCAGGATTTTCCAAGCTAGAAGGCAGAACTGGGAGCTGGGCATTGCTCCCCACCTGCCCAAACAGTGTGACCTGACAATTCCTCTAGACTGAAGTGGTTAGTGTAAGGCTTTATGATCTGAAACGGATCTGAAACAGCGTGAAAGCTCCTGTTGTCAAATCAGGAATAGAAAATGAGGGCCATGCAGCCAAGAGACAGCTTTTTTAAGTGTTCTCTGAGTATTTTATCAAGCATTGTTTAACAACTGTGTTGCTCTATCTCAGGCCCTCCATGAATTGTTTCCACAGTCAGAATAGTGATCACATCAAAAAATCAGTAGTTCTTGCCATGTTTGTCCCCCTTTAGTTTCTGCTGAGTGCTTCCTGCATCCAGGTTCTGCTGCGTGTGTGCTCCCCTCTCTTACCTGCTGCCTCAGGATTAGCTGGCATCTCTGCTGCTCACTGTGGTTCCTTCCACTCCCATCTCCCCTTTCACATCGTGGTCGCTCCCCACCTTCCTCTGAACTTCTGACACGGCTCTGCCATCCCAGCCAGCCTTTTTCTTCCAGACTAGGTGTCAAGAAACTTAACTCTAAACCAACTCTTAACTCTAAACCAAAGGGAGCCTGTCACGGGAGGACTCCTTTGCCCTGGGTCCCACAGCAGCTCCCGTCTCTCTCCCAACTGCGGGAGCTTTTCTGCAGGCTCCTGGCCAGCCCCGGGCACAATTCCACTGCCTCCTGCAGCATGCTAATGATGTGCCTGCAGCACAGAGCACTTGTGCTGCCTGCAGGGTAACACTTAATGAGATCTCCTCTCTTAACGAGCTTTTCCAGTAGGCAGTTTAGTTTTCTGAGGAGGGAAAGTGACTACAGTTAATTTAACCTTACCCCAGATCACTTCCTGGCATCCATTCCCAGTGAGCATCACAGTCTACTGCTGATGGTGTTGTAGGAATTCCCATGTAGCCACACATCTGTAATGGAAAACAAAAGCAGCATGTTTTTGACATCTCATCTAACCCTTTGCATGAGTAATTAGTTCATTAATCATTAAGCACTTAATCAGTAAAATTTAATAGGCTAACAGCTGAATCTCTGTGTGCCAGGGATAAGAGCTTGTTTCAGTTGCAAAGCGAGAGCCAGTCAAAGATCTGGTGGCATTTTTTGTTCTAGGGACTGTGTGTGGGAGGAACGTGTTCCCCCCAGCAGTCCCCATGAAAGGTTTTAGCAGGACAGAAAGAACTAAAGCACCAAAAAGAGGAGAAATAAACCAAAATATCACAGCAGGCCTGAGCTGGAGCTTGAGGTGTATTCCCTAACTCCAAGGCTATTTAGGGAAAACATGATCTGTCACAAAAGTCTCAGGTTCTACACCTGTATTACTCCTGGTTAATTCTATCAGGGAGCAGCCTCCAACAGTTTGGGTGGGTGTTGGTAGAAGGTGTGTGTATTCCTGTACACTCAGCTCAGTGGATTTGTTGTATTTTGTGGGCTGTCAGTGTGTGCTGGGCGGGCCCTGCAGCACTGCAGCTCGGGAGCATGGTGTGCCCTGGGCTCCATGCCAGCAGCCTGCCACTGGAGCAGCACAGTCAGTGCTCATGGAATATTTGTCTCGCTTCTATAGGAGGTATTAGGGAAGGGAGACGATTCAGCTTTACAAAAGCAGAAGCTGAGGCGGATGACAGCAGGTTTGGTGCTGGCCCTGCTGGTTGCTGAGTTTGTTAGCAAAGGCAATGCCACGGTGGTGAGGCAGGTCAAGGGGCAAGCTAGGAAGCTGATGTGGAGCCCAGCAATGGCTGGAGATGTCCAGAGTCGAGGCACAGCTGAAGGACACGTGGGCCTAGCCACAGCTCAGCTGTAGACCATCCCTCCTCTGATACAGCTCAGGGCTGAGCCAAAATGTGTCCCATGGTGTCCTCGGGTGTTTGGACACCAAGCTGTGGGATCTTGCAGTGACAAACACTGATGCTCAGCCCATGGGAAGAGAGAGCAAGCGAGGCTGGTTTGGTGAGGCTGGGCAGGCCGGGATGGAGGATCAGCTGTGTGACCCCAACCCTGGATGTCTGACCTGGCGCTCAGTTGTCCCACTGAGGCCATGCAGGGTGGCCATGGTTCCAGGTTCCACTGAGGCCATGCAGCTGCTGTGGCTCCTCAGGGCATGATGTAGTGGCCACCAGGAGAGGTGTTTGTGTGCTCCCCAGCTCCTACGTCCTGTGTCAGGAGCACACCGTGTTCCTGGGGCTGAAGTGTGTAATTAGATGTAGCAGAACAGTAATGAAGGGCTGGCTGGGACAAGAACTGCTCCCTGACTCTGGTCAGTGCTGGGAAACCAAACCTGTGCCCTGCGCTGTTCTGGGGAAACTGGTTTCACGTGTGGGGTCTGGTGACCAGCACCAGCAGAGTAAAATGAGAGATGTGGTTTCCAGCGCTTGCTACATGAGCTCTTTTCCCTAACTTGTCTAAAATGCTGGCAGGGTGCTAGCAGCATGATCTCGGAAAGGGACTCGGAGACCACCTTGGAGGAGGATTCCCAGCCCAACGATGAGGTGGTGCCCTACAGTGATGATGAAACAGAGGATGAGTTGGACGGTCGGCGGCCTGGGGCTGCACCGGCACCGAACCAAACCAGCAGGGATGCCGAGGAGAGCCAAGACCCTGGGAAAAAAGGTAACAACATCAGGAGCTTGATTTGGGGAGTACACGATGCTGGGATGCACAGGCTGAGCCTTAGGGACCGACTGGACTTCTGTGTTTGTCAGGTAAGGTTTGGAATGGCTTATCTGACTCTGGAGGAGTAATTGATTGCAGTTCATTTTAACAAATGTCAGAATGAAACTCAGCTTCATTCCACCCTGCAGCCCAGTTCTGTGCTGCTGCTCCTTGCGTAAAGATAATGAGCTGCTTGGTGACCTCCTCTTAATCAAGGCAGGCCCTGGATGTACATGGCCTGTGCTCTGGGAGCTGTTCAGACAGACCTTCAGGTACTTGTTTGCCTGCTCCTCTGGAAATGGGCTCCAGCATAAACATTTTGCTGTGCTCAGTCAGTGTTTTCCCTGGATTTCTGCTTGTGCAGAGCAGATTTCCACCTCACTGCTCATTTTGTAGCCTCATGAATTTCCTGAAAGGTAAAAGGTGAGTAGGAGGAGTTCAAAGGAACAAAGGAACCAGCAGGTACGGCCTGTGGCTGCTGCCAGTAGGAACATCAGTAGGAGGAGCCTTTCTGGCATCCCTGTTCTGAACCTTTGCCCAAGAAACATCTGTAGATCCCTTAAATTCCCTTTCCTCATGCTGCAACACCAGTATTTTCTATGTAACCAGAGCCTGTGTAATTTATACAGATTTTTCCTGTTCGTGTTGGAACAGTTGATCAGCTCTCATTTCATCACCACCTGTTGTGTGTTTTCATTTTACAAGCACCTGTCACATGTTTAGTTTAAACACGGATGTCTGACCTGAAAACATGTAAAACACCTTTTTATGATGATGTCATTTAAAGCTGATGAATTATCAAAGCAGCTTGCCAAATATTAGGTGTTAGTACCATGGTTTAAAGTAATTTTGAGGAGCTTCCTTCCTGCAGATTTTACCTCAGACCTAATTTTCCAGTTTTCCATCAGTTTTATCAACACTGCAATGGTTTTGGAATGTGTTAAAGAAACGTTTATGTAGAGTTTATGTTTTTCTTTATGCCTTGTCATTTTGACAAAATTTAGTAACTTTCTCAATTCATGTATATAATCTTTTAACTCAAACACAGTTCTTCGAGATAAATATTTCTCTGTTGTCTTCTGGGCTTGTAACCAAGGTGCTGGAGATGAAAGTTGTGTAGTCACAGGAGAAGTCCTGATAGGTCAGTCTGGAATTTGCTGTATGGTGGTAGAAAAAAAAAGCCTTTGCAGTTGGATTTGGGTTTTGAAGTGTTAGTCACAGCCTGCGAGGCCCCACACCTCTGCCGCCGGGAGTTTCACCCCATGCATGGCTGAAGAGGATCTTGTGAAACCAGGAAGAGCACCCATTAGGGACAATCACTGTGGGCTGGAGGACGGGGGGAGATGCTTGGCCGGTGAGTCAGGAAAGCCGCATTTCAAAATCCTGCCTGCGTCATCCTTCCCAGGAAGGCAGAGCTGCCGGGAGCTGGCTTGAAAACCTGGGGAATGAGTTCCGGGCATGTGGGCAGGGCCCGAGCGTTGTGTGGCTGGCAGGGCGTCAGGGCTGCAGCCTCCAGGAAGTGCGAGCTGAAGCATCTGGGAGGGAAAGCGGTGGCCCGTGAAAGAGCGGTCTCAGAAAATTACTTGATGGATGCAATTCCTGTTCCAGAGTTTTCTGACAATCTAGCAGAAGTGGCAGGTGAAGAAATAAAATGAGCACTTCAGATCTGTACTTTTTTATGGGTGTGGATGAAAACATGGCATAGTGTGGTTAAATCAAATAATTGCCTTAAAAGGTGAACTGACCTCTTCATTTCCAGCAACACCTATACGCGAGTTGAAGTGCTCAGAGCTTCATGGGTGTCACAGAAGCAAACCAAAAGAGGGGAGAGAAGGGAATTTAGCACGAATAAATGTTACTCTGCAGATTTCCCACAGAACATTCAAATGTTAAGCAACACTTCTTGCTACCTCTCTACTTGAATTGCTAATAAAGACAAACAGCCTGGAAATGTCTTGAAAAGGTTTTTAAAGTATACGTACTATAAAGCAGGTACCAGCCTTGCTTCAGTCGACAGTACCTTTGAAATATGGATTTGAGAGAAAACCTGAAAGTGGCAGATTTGTTCTTTCATGTTCATAACACTTTTTGACCCTTTTTGTCCCTTCCAGACTGCAGCTGGCAAGTTAAAGCAAATGACCAGTGCTTCTATGACCAGCCAGGCTTCAAGAGAACAATCTTCCTGTGCTTCAAAAAAAGCAAATATTCGGTAAGCTGTTTTATCCCAATGAGATGCTAATTGTCAGGTGAATGCTTCCTTAATCCCGGTAAGATTTTGGAATGACTGGTGAGTGGTGTAAAAGCCACCGTTCACAATTCCTCAGTGTTTCCAGCAGAGTGCTTAAGGTGAGATGGAGAATTAGGAGTTTAAAAATATGCACTGTACATTTGTGTTGGAAGGAGCTCTGCTCTGCTGTGTGACTAATATTTGGATTTCTCCCACAGGGAAATGAAATTAAGACATACAAGTACAATGCCATCACTTTTTTACCTCTGAATCTGTTTGACCAGTTCAAGAGAGCAGCCAACTTTTACTTCCTTGTTCTTCTCATATTGCAGGTGAGCAAGATACTGACTGTCAAGGGAATTTGAGCTCAATAATATTTATGACAAAATTCAGTGCTGTCCTGCCAGGGAACTGAGGGGTGCTATCTGAACTGCTGCAGGCACCAAACCCATCATAACAGAAACCTGCAACAAATCAGGATGAGCAATGGCAAAGTTCTGGGATGAGCTAGTTGCACAGAATTAGAATGAACTCTTTGCAGAGCTCATGAATTTCATGAGGAGGAGATGTTTCTTGAGTTCATCTCATAAATCAGGACCAACAGACTAAATGAGCCAGTGCAATTGTTAAAGGGAAGCTGATTCCTACATAGTGTAACAGCCAAACTCTTCTCACAGAGTTTCACAACCTGGCTTAAAATTCTCTCTGATGTGTTGTTTTTTTCTCTAGTCAGATCACTATGAAATATTAAATTTGATTTAAATTTGATTGATGACTGTACTGAACCGATTTTTATTGGTCTTTTGTAGTGTATTCCTCAAATAACTACCCTGTTATGGTACACCACACTGGTGCCCTTGCTCTTGGTGCTGGGAATAACTGCAGTCAAAGACCTGGTGGATGACATTGTAAGAGCCCTGTTCTGTTAGTATAAAAAGCAAAACCCACCCAGTGCAGCTCATTTCTGCTGTTGTGACACAGAGCAGGGAGTACATTCTTTGCTCCGGTTTCAGGCTCGTCACAGGATGGACAACGAGGTCAATAACAGGACATGTGATGTCATCAAGGATGGAAGGTTTGTATGTGAGCTCTGTAAGTGATGATCGTGTGCCTGTTGCTAAGCTGTAGATGATAGGAAAGGTTCAGCTCTGTTCTCTACTGCCTCTCTGAAAACCTAATTGAAGGTGGAAGAGCATTGCTTAAAGGAGTAATTTAAAGTTAATTTGCTGTGCTAAATCTGTGCTAAGAGCAACTTCTTTGGAGGGAAGGACAGGAATTCATAACTAGGTGATGTGGGAAGAGGTAGGTTGACTTCTGAGCTGTAGACCCTCAGCTAAATTACACTTTCTGAAAAACAAACCCACAGTACACAAAGAGGTTATTTTTGTTCTAAGGAAAGTTTAGTATGATAAGATTTATAGAGTGCATCGTGCTCTAGATTAAAGAGTAATAATTATTAAACTATCTTGATATTAGGTTCAAAGCCACAAAATGGAAAGATATTAAAGTTGGTGATATCATTCGTCTGAAGAAAAATGCTTTTGTTCCTGTAAGTGTTTCAGATACATTTATGTTTCTGGAGAGTTCTGTAGATGTCTTGACCTGGCTTTTTTTGATGTCTGTTTCTTTGTTTTCTAGGCTGATATTTTGCTGCTGTCCAGCTCAGAACCAAACAGTCTGTGCTATGTGGAGACAGCTGAACTGGATGGGTAAGGTTCTACTAAATGTTAATTAATTTGGGAGTTCATTAATTTGGAGTTAACTTGGGCTGAGTAGGAAAAGAGCAAGGATTGTGTACATTAGAGTCTGCTTGTTAAGCTGCACCTGGGGAACTGTATCCAGCTGCTGATTCCCACAATTCAAGAATCATTAAAAATTGTCCACTTCAGTGCTACAGACACATCAAAAGTGTTGGAGAATATGACATAAGAAGAAGGGGGGAAGGACATGGATTTATTTTTTACTTTAGTATAGGTTGCCCAGAGAAGTACTGGTACTTTAATTGTGTTTAAACTTTTCTCCTAAATCCATGGTTTTAATGAAATCACCTTTTTATCCTTTCTTCTTAGTGAGACTAACTTAAAGTTCAAAATGGCCCTAGAGGTGACACACAGACACCTTCAGGAAGAAAGTGCCCTGGCAGATTTTGATGGTTGGTACAGTCCTACACCTAATGCTATTAGAACATAGCTCAAACAGTTTGCAGGTCAATAAAAGTAAAGTAAAGCTACTTTGATGGTGGATACCAGTCAATGCATTTGGATTTAACTTGTACATTAAACACATTCTCCTCCAAATTTTCTAGGTCTGATTGAATGTGAAGAACCCAATAACCGACTGGATAAGTTTACAGGAACATTATCCTGGAGGAACTCAAATTACTCCCTGCATGCTGATAAGATTTTGTTACGTGGCTGTAAGATCAGGAATACGGACTTCTGCCATGGAATGGTCATATTTGCAGGTGTGTAATATTTCCCCACTAAAAGCACACCTGTAGAGTGAAAAAGAATCTTCATCCTATAGACACCAACTGTATTTTGTGTCCCAGCTTGGTAAAACTGTAATACCAACATGTGTTTACTTATCCCATCTTTTCCTTTTTTTAATTTTTCACTCTTTAGGTGCTGACACAAAAATAATGAAAAATAGTGGAAAGACAAGATTTAAAAGGACAAAGATTGACTCCCTTATGAACTACATGGTTTATACTGTAAGCCTTTTTTTTAAACATTCAGATTTTAAGAGAATAGTGAATGCAAAGTTAGGCAGCTTCTTTCTGCGTGTGTAATAAATGTTTTAACTTTCTTCTGGCCTGCTGGGCTGGGATGGAGGAAGAAATCTGAAAGACGCCTGTGTGGGAAATGTTTGCTCCATTTGTCTTCACAAATACCTGTCATATTCTCTTTGGAACACGGGGATTTGGGATTTAAATCGAGCAAATGTTTCTGAAGTGTGAGAGGCCTCTATGTGCCCTGTAGATCATCGTGCTCCTTATCCTGCTGTCGGCTGGGCTGGCCATCGGACACACTTACTGGGAGCAGCAGATTGGCAACTCCTCCTGGTACCTCTACGATGCAAAGGACTTGAGCCCTGCCTACCGGGGCTTCCTCGACTTCTGGGGATATATCATTGTCCTCAACACCATGGTGCCCATCTCCCTCTATGTGAGGTAGGGCCACACCTGAGGAGGTGTCCTTGTGTGCCAACGTGAGCTGCAGCTGACAGTGAGAACATCCCTTCTCTTTCCTTTAGCGTGGAAGTGATTCGCTTTGGCCAAAGCTATTTCATCAACTGGGACCTGCAGATGTACTATCCCGAGAAGGACACGGCTGCCAAGGCCAGGACCACCACGCTGAACGAGCAGCTGGGGCAAATCCAGTACATCTTCTCTGACAAGACTGGAACCCTTACACAGAACATCATGACCTTTAAGAAGTGTTGCATAAATGGGCAAAGATATGGTAAGTTGTGCAAAGCCTGTGCAAAGGAGGAGGAGGAGGAATTTTAATGCCTGTTGGAGATCAGGTTCACACAAGTTCTCTTAGTTCCATCTGAACTTGCACAATGTAGACCTGGCATTGGGTAAAGCATAGGGTTGAATTGCTGGGGTTTTCCCACTTACTAAGTGGAAATTAAGGAACTTTAGTGGGAACTTCTCAGCTTTCAGAAAAACTGAAAATTGGTAATTTGCACAATTTTCTGTACAAATTTACTTTCACTAGAAATGCTCTGGGGACAAAGTCAAGAAACAGACAAGGAAATGTTAGTAACAGCAGCAGTTTGTCCTTTTCCTTTCCTTCTAGTCGTAGGGCAGTACATGTTTTCCTTTGTGGTGGGTTGGAAAAGCTCTGTTGTGCCTGGTCCCCCTGAGTGCGGGTGCTTGCCTTGCAGGAGACTTCCGAGACGCAGCAGGGCAGCTCCAGAACCACCCAGAGGTAGGTTCATCCCAGCCACTGCTGTATCCCTTGGGATGGGAACGCTCCCCCGGCAGAGCACCCAGAGGGGTGGGTGGGCACAAAACAATGGCACCTGTGGTAATTCAGACTCTCTGCCCATGTTTTCTAAGCAGCAAGTTGATTTCAGCTGGAATGTGTATGCAGATGGAAAGTTCTTATTCTATGATCACTATCTGATAGAGCAAATAAAGTCTGGAAAGGAGGCAGAAATCCGGACGTTTTTTTTTTTGCTTGCTATTTGTCACACAGTCATGGCTGACACTTCTGATGGTGAGTATGGCGTTTGGTTGGGTTTTTTTCCCTGTGTAGCAGAAAACAATAATTCAAATCCAGTTCCACAAGGGAGATATCTGCAACTAATGCTGATACCACAAGGGAGGAGTGTTAGGCTGCCATTTAAATTAAACAAAACTAAACGTAGAGGTGATCAGCTATTGAATTTGTGAATTCACAGTTCAGAAGATTCCATTAAAATTTGAAGTATTAATATTGCTTTATTCCCATCTTTGTGAAATCTCCATGAAACTAACAGTGTCCTGCCCTTTCTTGTTCGTAATGTTTTTGGGGTTGTTTCCACTCACTGTATTGGTGTCTCTGGCCAAGGATTCATCTTTTGGAGCTTCTTCTGAAAATGTTTAAATGATTGGATTGAGAAATTAGGATATTGAAGTAGAAAACTTTTGCTTTAATATGTGGAGGGAAGCAGGCTGGGGACCAATCCTGTTTGGGAAGTACGTGTAACAGGCTGGGGGGTTTGTGGTCCCTATTCTCTGTGTGCACTGCAGCAGTGTCCAGCTGTACCCTCAGCTGCGTTCTGGCTGCAATCCTGCAGGTCAGCTCAATTACCAGGCAGCTTCCCCGGACGAGGGGGCCCTGGTGATGGCCGCCCGGAACTTCGGGTACGTTTTCCTGTCCCGAACACAGAACACCATCACCATAAGTGAGATGGGGGTCGAGAGGACCTACGATGTCCTGGCCATCCTGGACTTCAACAGCGACAGGAAGCGGATGTCTGTCATCGGTAAGCTGATTGCCACCAGCCTGCATGGAGAAGGTCACTTGTATTTCAAGGGTGAAAAGGGATGTGCAAAGGAAGCTGGGGTCAAGAATTAACAGCTGTGTGACAGTCTTGGGGCACGTTAGAGTCCACTGAAAAAGAAACGCCATTTTGTACTTTGGTTCTTGGCAGTAGGCTGATAAATCCAGTCTGAAATTATTCCTTTGTATAAGGGTGCCACCTCTGCTGTTTCCCTCCGCAGTAAGAGAGTCCGGTGGCAATATCAGGCTGTATTGCAAAGGGGCTGACACGGTGATTTACGAGCGGCTGCACCCCAGGAATCCAAAGAGAGAAGCCACAGAAGAGGCACTCGATGTGCGTTGGTATTTTGTAGGCTCTTTTTAAACCAAAAATTGTTTATTTCTGACAATAGTGTTATTAATTGCCTTTTCCTAAGCTATTAAGACAAATAGAAACCTGCAATTGGTCCTGAAAGTTGGACTTGTTCTGTCAAACTTGTCAAATGCTCATGTTCATAGCCTCATGTTTGGATTGCAAAGGAAGAGTTTTCTTTTGTACATATGTGCTTTTAATTATTTTTCAGGTCTTTGCAAATGAAACTCTCAGGACACTCTGCTTGTGCTATAGAGACATAAGCCAGGATGAATTTGAAGTGTGGAATAAAAAGTTTGTGGAGGCCAGTTTAGCTACAAGTCACCGGGATGAAGCTCTGGACAAAGTGTATGAGGAAATAGAAAAAAACTTGATTGTAAGGAGCTGCATATTTTTAGTATATTTCAATTCTTATATTAAAAGAAACGTGTTTCAGTTCTACTAACCACTTGTATTTCAAATCCCTTGCAGCTGCTTGGTGCAACAGCTATTGAAGACAAACTACAGGATGGAGTGCCAGAAACGATCTCCAGACTTTCCAAAGCAGACATTAAAATTTGGGTGCTTACTGGCGACAAAAAAGGTGGGGTTGCTTACAGCCAAACAGCTAAAAACAGGAGGATTTTTTTCCTGTTCACCTACACTGTGGCATTGAAAAGGAATTCTCATACTGAAACTTAAATCAGAAATTACTTAACAGCACTTGAGGTGTTTCTGGCTGCTCCTAACAATTACTTGTGACTGAACTTTCAGTAAATACTTTCCTCTCTCTTTTTTTTTTTTTTTTTCTTTTTTTTTTGTAGAAACTGCAGAAAATATTGGATTTTCTTGTGATCTCTTAACAGAGGAAACGGTCATCTGCTATGGAGAAGATACCAGGCAAGTGAAAACACAGAGGCGTTTGTTTTCAGTCTGAGACTTACCTAGCTTGAAGTTTATCCTTGACTTTTCTGTAACAGTTTCTCCCTCTCTTTCCAGTGCTCTCCTTCAAACAAGGCTGGAAAACCAGAGGAACAGGGCTGGATCCAGTCCACATTCATCGCTCAGAATGAATGAGCCCTTCTTCCAGGGCAGCAGAGATCGGGCTCTAATCATCACTGGCTCCTGGCTGGTATGTACAAAGCTGTTCTCCTGAGTGTTTGGGATTTGGGGGCACTGCCAGGCTACAGTGTCTCTCACTGAGGACTCTGCTCCTTTGCCTGCACAAACAGTTCATTAAAATGCCAGAAATGAAGGCTGGAAGCATAACAACCTCAGGTGTGTTGTTGGGCAGTGCCTGGAGTAGGACTGGAAATGGTGCAGAAGGGAACATAGTAAGTTTTATTCTTTTCACAGAATGAAATCCTGCTGGAGAAGAAAAAGAAGAAAAAAAAACTTAAACTGAAATTCCCTAGAACAGCAGAAGAGAAGAAAAAACAATATGAGAAAAGGAGAAGGGCAGAGGCCTACAAGGAGCAGCAGCAGAAGAACTTTGTTGATCTGGCCTGCGAGTGCAGGGCTGTGATCTGCTGCCGTGTGACACCCAAGCAGAAGGCCATGGTGGTGGAGCTGGTGAAGAAGTACAAGAAGGCCATCACCCTGGCCATCGGGGACGGGGCCAATGATGTGAACATGATCAAAAGTAAGGCAGCTGCCAAGCTCTCTTGCTAGGACACATCTCCTCTGGCCTGCTCCTGCAGTCTCTCCACTGTCCCTCTCTGTCAGAAGACTCTTCCATCTGCTTTGCTGCCATGGGGCTTTTAGCTTCTGTGCCTGTTTCCCTTTCTGAGGAAGCACTTTAGGAAATGGTTAGTGGTTTTTCCTGATGGATTTTATTTTTTTCTGTATACGTTCCCTGAGTAGGGACTCGAATCCTATCTGTTCTCATGTTGTGTGTTACAGAAGTGTGAGATAAAGACCAAAGCAGTAGCTTGGCTGCCCCTTGCCTGGTAGCATTAGCCATCCCAGATTGTACCTGCTACTCTTTGAACATCTTCTCAAGAGATTCCAGTGAGAAAAAAACCATCTAGGATAGGATTTATGTCCCGAGGTTGTTTGTAAACTGCCTGGCCAGTTTGTTCAAGACTTCTCTCACTCTGTCTCATCACTTGGTTCTCCTTTCCCAGGTGCATTCTGACAGAACAAGCACTGAGAGAATCCAGGTGGCAGTAGAATTGTGGCCCTGGTCACATTCCTGTCCCTTTGTCCAACCTAGTGTGTGGTGTTTGTCTCCTTCTCCCAGCTGCCCACATTGGAGTTGGGATCAGTGGCCAGGAGGGGATGCAGGCTGTCATGTCAAGTGACTACTCCTTCGGACAGTTCCGCTACCTCCAGCGGCTGCTGCTGGTCCACGGGCGCTGGTCGTACATCAGGATGTGCAAGTTTCTGAGATACTTCTTCTACAAAAACTTTGCTTTCACACTGGTCCACATCTGGTACTCATTCTTCAGTGGCTTCTCTGCCCAGGTAGGGAGGTGTGCTCATGTGGGGTAACAACAAGCAGATGTTTCTGTTGCTGTGGAACAGCAAAGGCTTAACCTGCGAAGTGTCAGGAATGTGAAGTTGTCACCAGTGATTTCTGCAGGAGGATGTGATGAGTACTGAGTGAGTTAGTTACAAGCAGTTAGGTATGATTCCAGAGCACTAAAGTCAGGATCATTATTGGACAGGGAGGAAGATTTGGAAGGAGTGGGGCAGCTTAACAGACTAAAGAGCTTCAGCAGAGCCTTGAGCCAAGGTGCTGCTGCCTTTGGGTCAACACTGAGACAGGGAACTTAAAGCTGTAGTGGAGCACATGTGCGTTTTCTCCAGAACTGGAGGGGAAGGATGTAATAAAATGAAATCACTGAGTCCTGCAAATCCTCCTGTGTTGCAGGCAGCCTATGAGGACTGGTTCATCACGCTGTACAATGTGCTGTATTCCAGTCTCCCGGTCCTGCTCGTCGGCTTGTTTGACCAGGTATCCCCATGTTGTTACAACAGATGAATCCAAAGGCATCTACCACCAGGTCTTTAAGTTAGGCCAGTTGTCCATGAAACAAGAGGGGCTTGTTTTGGTGGCTTTTAAGAATGTCTTCCTTTTGCATTACTCTGTGCAAATCCCTGCTACTGGAAAGAGAAAGGGATCTGCCATTCCCTTTGGGACGCTCTATACTTTAGTTTCTCACTCTTCAAAGCTCACGCTGAGAACAATTCACAACAACTTTCTTTTTCTTTTTACTCTTTATTAAGGATGTGAGCGACAAACTGAGCCTTCGGTTCCCCAGACTTTACATTTTGGGTCAGAGAGATTTGCTTTTCAACTACACAAAGTTCTTTATAAGTTTGCTCCATGGAGCTGTAACTTCACTGATCATCTTCTTCATCCCGTATGGAGCCTACCTTAAATCTATGGGACAAGATGGAGAAGCCCCTGCAGATTATCAGTCCTTTGCTGTCACAACAGCATCCTCCCTGATATTTGTTGTCAATTTTCAGGCAAGTAAGCTTGGTTTCCTGAGCTCTGGTGCACTGAGAACCCTTTCTGCTCACTGTTTTGTATTTCTCTACTAAAAAGGTAACAACAGACAAAAAGTAGTTGACATTACTTGGAATTAATAAACTCATTTGGCACTTTTGTTTGCTTTTAGATTGGCCTGGATACATCTTACTGGACTTTTGTTAATGCTTTTTCAGTATTTGGGAGTATTGCACTTTACTTTGGGATCACATTTGATTTTCACAGTGCCGGAATCCATGTTCTCTTCCCTTCTAGGTTTCAGTTCACAGGTCAGTCCTGGTGGTTTGTGGTTCTCAGTCCTGTCTCATGTAGCTTTGTCATAAATTAACTTTTGCTCTTTTTACTGCCAGGAACTGCTCCGAATGCTCTGCGACAGCCATACCTTTGGCTTACCATGATTTTATCCATTGCTATTTGCTTACTGCCTGTAGTGGCACAGCGCTTCTTATTCCTGACAATCTGGCCTTCAGAGAGCGATAAAGTGAGTGAAATCTGTGTTGTTTGGTGAATATGGCAGGTGTTTATTTACAGGGGCTGGTGTCAGTGCTAAGGTATGGGCTAATGGAAGGTGTCCCTGCCCATTGGGATGAGATGGGCTTTAAACTCCCTTCCATCCCAAGCCATTCTGGGATTTTATAATGTTAGGGACAAGTAAATGATGGTGCCCTTGGGAGAGCGACACAAGCCTGGCTCGGGTTCCGTGGGCAGAGGAGTGGCTGCAGGGCGGGCCAGAGGCAGCAGCTCAGTGCAGGCTGTTTCCTCGTGTCCCTGGCTGAGATCTGGTGATGCCACCGAGTCCCTGTGAGGATGCTGAGGGACCCGGTTTGGGTTTTATTTAGGCTTTGCTGGAGTGCCAGCGTTACGTGTCGAGAGTGTGGAGAATAGGTTTGGCTGCTTCTGCTCTGCCTTGAGCCAGCACACAGCATGCAGCTATGAAAACTGTTCAAGCCGTGGTGATGTCCTAACGCATGACCCGCTGCGTATTTGCGTGCAGATCCAGAGGAACCGTCAGAAGTACCTGCTGGAGGAGCAGCAGTGGAAGCGGCGGCAGAGCGCGTTCCGCCGCGGTGTCTCCGCCCGCCGCTCCGCCTACGCCTTCTCCCACCAGCGCGGCTACGCCGACCTGATCGCCTCGGGGCGCAGCATCCGCAAGCGGCGCGCCCCGCTGGACGCCGTGCTGGTCGGCAGCGGCACGGGCTCCGGGGACACGCGGGAGACGAGCTGATGGACTGCCTGGTGGGGAGGAGCTGTTTGTGGCAGCGACTGTACCAAAGTGTTCCAGACAAACTCAGGATCTTTTTTAACCACGTGGCATAAGGATGTGAAGATTTTTATGTCTTATCACAGGAGTTTCTGGGTTTGGACTCCTGGGAACACAGAAAGGCCAAGATTTCTCTGTGGAGCTACTGATCCTGGTGTGACTGCTCTGTATGAGAGTGAAGCATACATGTGTTGGGAATGGAAACCCAGCAATGTCAGTTTTTAGTGATGCCTGAAATTGCAGATTTTCGCTTTTTAATACTATGTCGGTATAAAACTGTATCTACATTTCATAATTGTCACTGAAAGCAATTTCGTTTCTGTGCTCCATATCATTATCTGTGCAGACATGATGGCACAGGGGATGCTCGGCCCTGGAGAGGGCCCTGGATGCTCCCATCGGAGCTGTCACAGCTGAGCTGGGATGTCTTTGGTGATAAACTCCAGCCAGTGTCATATTGGACTAGGAATCAGGACAGATCCCAGCTCTGGAAGCTGCCCCTGGAGCTGGCACAAGCTATTCATTTCTGGACACAGTCATTAGTGGATAACTAGAAGTCAGTCACTTTCATTGGAATGTATTTCACCTGCTGGTGCCTTGCAGCATAAAAAGTGTTCTTATGAGTCTCTTTACATTTGCACATTCTTTACTTGAGGTGTTTGAATGTTTCACTTTTATCTACTTCCCCCTCCCGAACTAAAGCTAATTATTGAAATGGTTTTCTAGTAAAAATTATGACCTACAGCTCTCATTCAATGGAATGTACATTTCAAAAGTATAATGCAAATAAATATCCGAAAGTCTACTTCCTTGCAATGAGTCCGAGGGTTAGGTTCGGCCGCGCCGGGCTGTCAGCACGTCCCGGGGAGGGCTGGCCCGACTTGCCCCGCCCGTGTGCGCGGCAGGGAGGCCGGGCTAGCAGGGAGGCCGGGCTGGCTGACGCAAGGCGGCGGCGCGTTGGCTCAGCCCGCCCGTGATGCACTTCCTGCGCCGCGGCCATGGCGGGGGACGTGCTGGGCAGGACGGCGGCGCTGACGCTCGGTGAGAGCCCGGGGGGCCCGGCCCCTGCACCCCGGCCCCTCCGCGTCCCCCGCGTTCCCCGCACCCCCAGCCTATGCCGGTGCCCCGGGGGGGCAGCGCGGGGCCGTGCGGGCGGGCCCGCAGCGCTGCGGCTGGCGGGGCGCACCGGGAGCGGCCGCAGCGCCGGGCCTTCCCCGGGCTGCGCTTCTCATTTCTGTTCCGGCCGCGGCCGAAGCGAGCGCTGCCCTGGCTGGTCCCCAGGCCCCGTCTCTCTGCTTGCCTGCACCAGGCTGTTCCCGGGAAGGGCTGCTCCTTCCGGTTCCCCATAGGCAGCAGTGGCTCCCGAGGGTTCGGTACCTTCGGAGCCGTTGAGATTTTAGCGAACACGCTGCATGGGTTGATTTTTTAAAATGAAATATCTGAAATAGTTCTTTTCCTGACTGACCATCTGGTGCCTTTGAAGGTTTATCACGTGCTGATAACTATCAAGATTTGGTATAATAGGAAGGGTTGGGTTGGGATGGAAGAGGCCTTTAAAGGTTACCTCATCCAGCCCCCTACAGTGAGTAGAGGCAATCTGTGTGTATCCAGTTTATTTCTCTTTTTTTTTTTTTTCACGTAATTGCCCATATTTATCATGTATCCCAGAAGAGCTGTATGTGTCTGAACGAGAGGGCAGCGACTCCACTGGTGATGGGACGCAAAAGAAACCATTCAAGACTGTGTTGAAGGTGAGTGTGGAAAACAGCTGTTTTGTTTGGCAGTGTGGAATGTGTTCTGGGGCAAGTGATGGCCCATGTATTTTTAAATGGGAGTTTCATACCTGTTTTTGCAACCTGAGCAAAGTGCCTACTTAGGCTCTGTAAGGATGATTTTGGTTCATTTTGGTTATTTTCTCCCCCTTTTTAGGCATTGATGACAGCAGGAAAAGAGCCATTTCCTACAATTTATGTGGATTCCCAAAAAGAAAATGAGGTGCTGTGGCATTGAAGGGTTTCCTAGTGGGAATTATTTTACTGCTTCTTGGTGTGAAGGGACACAATGTAATCTGCTGTCTTTTGCCCTCTTCTTGGATTCTTTAGAGATGGGCCATCATTTCCAAATCACAGATGAAGAATGTCAAAAAGTTATGGCACAGAGAGCAGATGAAAAATGAAGCTAAGGAGAAGAAGGAGGTAGGCTGCAGAAGGAACAGAATACCATTGTTTTTGAAAAAACATTACGGTGTCATCACCATTCCTGCTCCTCCAAAAAAGCTGCAGCTTGTTCCTCACTGGTGCCATTGTTTCATATGTTATTTACAACTGGCCTGGTTACAGCTATTTAATAAGTTACTTTTTTTCAAACCAGGCAGAAGATCTCTTGAGAAGAGAGAAGAACCTGGAGGAAGCCAAGAAGGTTGTTATCAAGAATGATCCCAGTCTTCCAGAGCCCAAGTGTGTGAGTATGATCCCATGCCTTGATGCATGGTCTGTGCTAGGGCATCTGGTCAGCACAGAGATTGTGCTGCTCTGGGGTGAACTCTAGGAGGTGGTGAACCAGTCCCCTATTTAATTGCTTTTATTCCCTGCCTCATAGGTGAAGATCACTGCTCTGGAGGCTTACAGGGGGCAGAGAGTGAAGATTTTTGGCTGGATCCACAGGTTACGGAGGCAAGGTAAAGCAAGAGCATTGTTGAGCCCATGCAGGGAGATAGAACAAGCACAGTGACCTTCAAAATTTGGACACAGAATGAGTCTGACAGCACCTGATCTCAAATTTTTAAACCAGTCAGGTGCTCTCTTTGGTTGATCTCAGTGATCGCTGCAACACTGACAATTCCTCCTGATGTGTGGGCATGCAGACATTGCTTAGTTCAAATCCTATGGGATTTTCAGTTTGGAGGCTAGTCCTGCAGAATTTCCTCGACTTGTTTTGTGTTTTAAGCTAATCCTTCCAAATAAGGAGCTAACCAGCACCTGCTCATAGTGAAACCAATTCCTTCTCTTTTTAACTAGGGAAAAATCTGATGTTTATTGTCTTGAGAGATGGCACAGGGTTTCTTCAGTGTGTCCTTTCTGATGAGCTGGTAAGTTGTGATGATTCTGTTCTGTCATTAATTGAAGAGTTCATAGCTCATCTGATGTTCTGTTACGTAGATGTTGTTAAGTTCTCCTGAGCCTAGTTGTGTTACTGTTAAATGGTTTGTGGTCCCAGTGCAGTTTGTCAGTGTGAGAGCTGTTCAGAAGTGACTGTGTGCCAATGTGTGCCTCCAATAGATGCCGTAGGAAAGTTAGGAATAAAAACTTGCTCACCTGTGCCTTTGTCTGTCTCGCTGCAGTGCCAGTGCTACAACGGGCTGGTGCTGTCCACGGAGAGCAGCGTGGTGGTGTATGGCATGCTGAACCTCCTGCCCCAGGGCAAGCAGGTACAGGAGCTCCTCCGCCTTCTCCTCCTCCCTCACGGGTCAGTGGTGTCCCGAGGGAAACACAAGCACAGCTGGAAGGAATCATTGGATTATTTCAGAGGGAATTAGGGCTAGAGAAAGAACAAAGCTCCCCAAAGCTCTGCTGTCACCCACTGTTCAGTGTGAGACAGGTGAACTGTGTGACTGTTTTGCTTCTGCTTGAAACGGTTTTCCACTGAGAGACAATTCCTAGAGTATAATGTGGAGAATTACGTTAAATGACTTGGCTTCATTTTCCTTAACAGGTTTATTGAGTTTTTGTGAGGCTAAGATTTTTTTCACTCTCTTTTACTGAGATGTGTTTGTAGAATCGACCCAAGGTGAGATAATGTGAGCTCCCACTATTATATTTGGTAAAAATCTGTGGGTTAGCCTTTGAAAATCTGCATTTTTACCCTTAAAATGCTGTGATTGAACTAAAAATGTCATTTGTCAGGGCTGGAAGGCAGCTGTAACATGGGGGAGCTGGTGAGAGCAGAAGTCAGTCACAGACTATTTGGGTTGGAAGGACCTTATGGCTATAGCTGTATATCCAGTGCCACCCCCTGCCATGGACAGGGACACCTCCCACCATCCCAGGTTGCTCCAAGCCCCATCCAGCTTGGCCTTGGACACTTCCAGGGGTGAGGCAGCCACAGCTTCTTGGGCCAACCTGTGCCAGGCCTCACCACACTCACAGGGAAGAATTTCTTCCTGATATCCTGTCTACCCAGCCGTCTGTCCATGGGAAGCCATTCCCCCTTGTCCCATCACTCCAAGCCCTTGTGCAAAGACATCCAAGGGGCAAGCAGTGGACTTTCTCCCCAGTGTTTCTGTCCCACTGGCAGGCTCCAGGAGGCCACGAGCTGAGCTGTGATTACTGGGAGCTCATCGGCCTGGCCCCGGCAGGAGGGGCTGACAATCTGCTCAACGAGGAATCGGAGGTGGATGTGCAGCTCAACAACAGGCACATGATGATTCGAGGTGAGAACATGTCCAAAATCTTCAAGGTGCGCTCCATGGTCGTGCAGTCCTTCAGGGATCACTTCTTTGCCAACGGATACTATGAAGTAAGTGTGTGTTCCCTGGTCAGCAGGTGACTGCTCTAGTGCCCTGACTCATCCACGTCCTCAGTTCTTCACCCGGGCAGTGACAGCCCTGTTCTCCAACAGGTCACACCGCCAACCTTAGTGCAGACACAGGTGGAGGGGGGCTCCACCCTGTTCAAGCTGGATTACTTTGGTGAAGAGGCATACCTGACCCAGTCATCCCAGCTCTACCTGGAGACCTGCCTGCCAGCTCTGGGAGATGTCTTCTGTGTTGCTCAGTCCTACAGAGCTGAGCAGTCCAGGACCCGCAGGCACTTGGCAGAGTATGGCCAGTTGTTCTTGTTTCTTTATAAACAGCTTGAGTTCCTTTACAGTGTGGGAGTAAAGAGGGGTCAAAGTGTGTGTTTGACTTGTGGGTTTTTTAATGAGTTTGTTTCATAGCTTAAGATGCGTTGCTTGTATCTGACTTTGCAATGGTGTGGCTCTCTTTCAGGTACACTCACATTGAAGCTGAATGTCCTTTTATAAGTTTTGAGGATTTGTTGGACCGTCTGGAGAACTTGGTGTGTGATGTTGTAGACAGAGTCTTGAAATCACCTGCAGCGAGCTTACTGTATGACCTCAACCCGGTAGGCAACAATGGGAATACCCAAGAAATTAGGATTCTAAGCCTTTCCTATTCAGCACATTCCTTTGGGAGATGCTCTGAGCCGACTTACTATTTATAATGATAAGAAGAATATTAAACATAAAAAGAATGAAAAATCTGCAAGGCTGGTAATGACCAAAGCAGCGAACTGTGGGAGAAGATGTTCCCTGCTAGTGTGCCCAACAGTGTGCCAGGATTTATGGAATTGTGTGCTGTTCCAGTGGAATAAAAACTTCCATCCCAGAGACGGGATATTGACCAGCTGGTGCCTGCTGATAGAGCATGAGGAAGCGATGAAACAAGTGGTTTTTCAGTTCCTCCCCTGGAACATGGTGCCCTAAAGCTCTGGAAATACTTCCCTTTCTTTCCTCCCAGGTGGTCCATGAGATTTACTGGGCTTGAGATGGTTGTGTTTGGTTCTAGCTTTGTAGTACTCAGCTTGATTTGTTCATTTAAGGGATAAAATTTGATGCTGTGTGAGCTAGGATGGGTCGTGGACATGCTGACCAGCTAGAAAAGTATCCCTTTTAAAATGGTGCTCCTCCACCTGTCTTTGCTGTTGTCCACAGGGTTTCCAGCCCCCCAAACGTCCCTTCCGACGCATGAACTATGCTGACGCCATCGAGTGGCTGAAGGAACATGATGTGAAGAAGGAAGATGGCACTTACTATGAGTTTGGGGAGGTAAATCCTGCAGGGAGTGGAGTAGTGTCATCTAGGATTGCAGCTGTGGGTTTGGGATTTGACCTGATGTCCTTAAACATTGGGATAAAAACCTGTGTTGTCACCTGTCATCAGTTCCCTGGCCACACTTCTCCAGCATCTGAGCATTGTTTGGAGGAGCTCAGGAGAACTTGACAGCACAGCCAGGACTTTTTTTCCCCGCTTGATTTTCTGTCTCATATATTGGGGAGACTTAGATTTTAATTGAACAGATTTTTTTTTTTCCCAGACATGGGGGTTTTTATTTCTTCTAATATAAGTTTGTTTTAAGAATTTAGGTCCATTAGGATGAAAGTGTGGACAGTGCAGTCTGAAACTGTCTTTGTTTCATGCCCGCTTCATGTGGGACTTGCATATGGGAGTAGTTTTGGTGCTGAGCATTAATAAAGCCTTCTCTAACTGTAGGATATTCCCGAAGCTCCCGAGAGACTGATGACAGACACCATTAACGAGCCCATCCTTCTGTGCCGGTTCCCTGCAGAGATCAAGTCTTTCTACATGCAGCGCTGCAGCAACGACTCGCGCCTCACCGAGTCTGTGAGTTGTTCTGCCTGCTGGGGTAGCTTGGAGCAGTGGGGGCATTGGAGGGCTCCAGGAAACTCCTTGGAGAATCCTTGCCAGGTTTTGTTGTGGGTGCCTTGGCATGGCTGGCTCAGGCCCTGTGTGCTCCCCTGCTGCGGCAGTTGCTGTAAGCGGGGTGTGCTGCGGTGCCTGCAGGTGGATGTGCTGATGCCCAACGTGGGTGAGATTGTGGGCGGTTCCATGCGCACCTGGGACAGCGAGGAGCTGCTCGAGGGCTACAAGAGAGAGGGCATCGATCCCACGCCCTACTACTGGTACACGGATCAGGTCAGTATGGCACACCTGCTGCTTGGCTCAGACTAGAGCTGGGCTTCGGCCCTCTTAGAGGGTTGGTTGGTTTGTTTCTGGTGGTATTACTGCAAATTACAGGAAAATTTGTAATATCCCCTCCCTGAATTTCACAGAGAAAATATGGTACATGCCCTCATGGAGGATATGGTTTAGGATTGGAGCGGTTCCTGACCTGGATTCTGAACAGGCACCATATCCGAGATGTCTGTCTCTATCCACGCTTTGTCCAGCGCTGCAAACCTTAGCCACCCTTAGGAAAAACTCCTGGAAAACTGAGCAGCTGATGCTTGGGAAAGAATGATACATGCTGCTGTACTACAGCCTGTCTGACAACAAGACTTCCTGCAACCTGTTGCTAGTTCAAATACCAATTTAGGATGTGAAAAGGACAAAAACCAAAACCTCTTTTTTAAAACAAAAATGCTAGTAATCAACTGGAAAAAGCCTTAGAAAAATTGTTTAGGTGCATTTATGCTCTTGAGTCATCACAAAACAAAGATCCTGATAAGTTGTCATTTAAAAAACAAGATGCACTTCTGCTTTTAACTTCTGTGACTTAAAATATGCTGGGCATTTGATCACTTTGTTTTAAAATTTGCTTTAATTTTAATCTCTTTTTCTCTTGGGGTTTCTTGTTGGGGAAGTCAGCAGTTAAAGCTCTTGAAATTCCCTAAGAGTGTCCTGTGAGAATGGTATGGAGGGACAGGAACAAAGGACAAAAATGGGAATAAGTATCCTGAGCACTGCATGTTTTTAGTTCCTGCTGATTTTAATGGGGGTTCTCTGAGTTGATTCAGTAGCAAGGTGTGCAGCAGAGTGCACAGGATCCCGCTGTGAGGGAGGTGGGTCAGGTCTGGGGCTTTGGGGTTTTTTCAGTTTATTTATTGCTCAGCAGTGCTGAGGCTGCTGGTGAGGCAGGCTGTGCTCCCTTTCCCAAGAGCTGTGGGCAGAACGCTGCCGTGGGTCCGTGCACACGGGGAGTTGTGGCACCTTCTGCTCCCCGTTCGCAGCCAGAAATGATCGGCTGTGACCCAGAGGAATGGTAACTGAAACATAATGGATTTTCAGACTGCAGTCCCAGCAGTGCTTTCCTGTGTCACGCTGAGGTGTGTTCATAGAGCAGCTCCCTGTTTCCCAGCTGCAGCTGAGCAGCTTCCCTGGCTGTTATCAACTTATCAAATAGGGATAATGAAATACTTCATGTGTTGTCATCTGTATTGGTTTTAGTCATAAAGCAATTCCTTTACCAGAGAGAAGAAGAAAGGTAGGTGCATCATTTGTCACCTGCACTGAGACTTGAGCAGGATTTGCCATTCACTCCTGGAATTGTTGAGTTGTGGATACCCATCTTTTTGTAACAAGTGATTGGTTTTCTTCATCTTGCATGTTATATAAACTGGTCTAAATCAGCAACCAATAAATTATGGCAACAGAAGCTGGTGTGCAAGGCAGTACTTGACATTGCCTATTCCTTTTACTGAGTCTTTGGAGCTTGTTATGTGATAGTGTGGACAAAAACCCAGGAAAAGGGAATTTTCAAGTGCAGTAAACTGGCATGAGCTTCCTTCCCTTTTTAAACAAAATTCCCATTAATTAACTTAAAAGCATGAATTTTTCTAATTTGGAGGGCTGCCCCAGCTGCCCAGTGAAATGTCATGGAGACAATCAGTGTGATGCTGACTGAGGTTGCTGAGGCAGCAGTGCTGGGGGAGCTGCCTGGACTTCTGGCACCAGGTAAAGACTTTATAAAATATTTGCCTGAAGTGATGGGAAGGGAGAAGTGTTGGGAAAAGATGCTTCTAGAAAAACATCCCTTGTTTGGGATGAGTCCTTAAACCTGACAGGGCTGAGCTGCTTTGTAAAGGTTAAAGGCCTCCTTATCAGGAGAGCTGCTAGAGGAAGGACTGAGGACTTAAGAAGTGCTCATGGAAGAGGTAGATCAGATAAGGAGCTTAAAAGGTGACCGGATGAAAGATGCTGTGGAACTTACCAAGAGACTGCTGTGCAATTCCGTCGGCAGCTGCTGGAGAGAGGTGGGGTGGGATCTGGGAAAGATGCTGCAGCTGCTTGGAACACAAGAGAACCTGAATTTATTTTTATTAGAAAGGGAAAACAAGCCTGCAGAAGAGAAGAAAATGTGCAATCAGAACTTGGATCTCTCCTCATCTTCACTTGAATTTTCCTTCAGTGTCTCCAGACAATCAGATTGGTAATTGGATTAGGAACAGGTAAACTGTGCTGCCAGCACTGGTTTCAGTACCTTTCAACTTTGTCCCTGGCAGCTTTGGGATGACTGTCCTTTAGCTTTGATTAGATTACTGCTCCTTACATGCACTATTTTATATTTGTCTGTATTAAAGGTTACCTGGCCCTGCTTTGTAAGGCACTTTTGAGGAGAAAATGGTGCTTCCAGAGCTGGGTGTGCTCTTGGCCCTTCCATGAGCTGTCCAAAACTGCAGCTGGACACATGGAATGCAAACCACCCACATGTGCAGAATAAGTGCTGTGGTGTTTGTTCCTTTGTGTTTAAATTATAGTATCATTATTGTAGAATCAAGTCCAACCACCAACCTCGCACTACCTCTGCAATTCCTAAACCACTAAACCACATCACCTAGTGCCAGATCCAGATGCCCTTTAAATACCTCCAGGGATGGTGACTTCACCACCTCCCTGGGCAACATTTTCCAGTGCCTGAATTCCAGTGACTGGAATGGAGGTTACCAGGTGAGCTCTGTCCTCTTGCACTAATGGCTGACGGGGCGCAGTACCGAACCCTCATCTCTCACGAGGCGCCCGCTGATAAAGCCCCCAGCATATTTTACAATAGCATGTAAAATCTCTTTTTTAAAGCTTTTGCAATTTTAAAACGTTTTGCAGTTTCGAGCATCACTTCAAACCGGGAATTACCCTCACTCCGTGGGAGTCCACAGAGACCGTGGAGGGGCGCCGGGGCAGCGCCGCTTACGGGACACCCGCTTCAGGACCGCCGCCAGCTCTCCTCGGACCGCCCCCTCTGCCCTGCGGGTCCCGGGGCGGTCCTGGGGCGGTCCCGGGGCGGTGCCGGGGCCGTGCCGGGGAGGTGTAACGCGAGGGGCGGTGTCGGGGCTGTCTGAGGGAATGCGGGCGGCCAAGATGGCTGTCGCTGCCGCCGCTGCCGGCCGTCACCGTGAGTGTGAGGTCGCCTCCGCGATGGCGGGAACGGGGGGCCGGGGGCGGCGGGCGGCCTGAAGGCTGCCCGGACACCGCGGGCGCTGCGCGGGCGGGAGCGCGGCGGCACGGCCGGCAAGGGGTTACACAACGCTCGAGAGGCGCCTTTCATAACGCTGACCCCCGGCGGGGCCGTGCTTACCGGGGCCGTGCTTACCGGGGCCGTGTTACCGGAGCCGTGTTACCGGTGCTGCGCAGGATGATGGCGGTTTCTTTCCCGCCGCTGCTGAGGGGGGGGGGGGGGGGGGGGGTCTGAGGAGCTGCGGGGTCTCCCGGCCCACCCCGCAGGGGCTCCCCACCTGGGGGCTGCCGTGCCCAGGGGTCTCGGCAGCCGAGGCGAGCGCGCCTCTGCCCCTGTCAGCCCCAGCCTCGCCGCGATCTCCTCCTGGGTGTTTGTGTGTTTTACCCTCTGTGGAATTCAGTTCTAAAGGAGCCGCTCTCCTGTTTGAAAGTGACTGTGTGGAAGTGCTGCCTGTGTCGCGGCTCGCTGCAGGTGCGGCGGGAGGCGTGAGCCCCGGGCAGGGTCACCGCTGTCCTCCTGCTGCTCAGCGCTGGCTGGGTAGCGCTCACTTTGTGTCCCTGCCGGCAGGCATCTTGTGCTTACCCACCCCAGTTTTCACTTTAGAGTTTAGTACCATAGTGTCACTTCTAAAACGTATGAAAGAACACGTTTACCAGTGTTTCATCAGGCTGGGATCATCGTCGTTGCACATCCCGTTCTGCATGTCCTTCCTGATGCAGGTGGAAACGTGCATAAACCTCACGTTTAGTCAGACAATTGCAGAATGTCCCAAGTTGGAAGGGACTCCTGGTCATTGATTCTACTCCTGGCCCTGCACAGAACACCCCAGCAATCCCACCCTGTGTCTGAGTGTTATCCAAGTGCTCCTGGAGCTCTGGCAGCCTTGGGGCCATGACCATTCCCTGGGGAGCCTGGGCAGTGTCCTTTCACCCTCTGGGCCGAGAACAAATGCCTTCTTACAGGGCAGAAGTATCAATGCAGCCATTGAAACTTCTCTTTTTATTGCTCTTTATAATTGGCATATAGTGTCGGCACCTCAGAAAGTAATAACCTAAGAACTGGAAGTAAAAAAATAAATATTTGAAAAGAGCCTTTCAGGCATCAGCAGTGCTTGAAGTTCCTTAGTTTGCAGCCTTTTGTATCGGTGCAGATGCAGGCATGCACAGCTACGCACTGGTAATCCCGGGTAAGAGGCTGGATTTGCAAGATGCATTTCAGTGCCATTGATTTCAGCAGGTTTTGAGACCATTCAGCATCTGTTCAGGAGGTTATTAGAGAACTGTGAGCTGTAAGATGCTCTTCCCAGCGGGTGGGTCAGCTGCCGAGGAGCTCTGTGCTATTGGGGCTCAATTGCTGCTGAGCTCCTGTGGTCTGGCAGGGGAAATGTTGCACTGAACAATTGCCGGAGAGATGGGCATGCAGAATTTAACCTTTTTTATTTCACCATGAGCAATTTACACTATTTTTGCACTAAAAGAATACCACGTAGTGATGATGAACTCCTGAGGAGAACGAAGTGTGCCTTTGAAAGGCAGGCTGTAACCAGCATGGAATTGTATGGAATGGTTTGGAAGGAATCTTAAGGAGAATCTGGTTGTGTTCAGCTGCAGGGCCGCTGACATAAGGATATGGAGATGCTGGAGTGAGTCCAGAGGAGGCCACAGAGATGCTCTGATGGCTGGAGCCCCTCTGCTCTGGAGCCAGGCTGGGAGAGTGGGGGTGTTTAGCCTGGAGAAGAGAAAGATACAGGGAGACCTTAGAGCCCTTTACAGAGGTTAAAGGGGCTCCAGGAGAGCTGGATGGGGAGGTGGATGTGTGCAGGCTTGTAAAAATCTTGGGGTTTGTCTGATGCAGAAATCCAGACTGATAGCCATCACCTGGCTGGGTAGTGAGAAAGAAAGTGGCCCAGGTCTCCAGGTAAGTGGATTCTGGAGTTGCTGCCTGCTGTTCCTGACACAGGGTCAAACAGGAGCAGATGTCTAACCTACATTGTAGACATGGTGTGGAAATCCTGTGCTTGTCTGGGGTTAGCCCAGGTGTGTCTGACCCACGAGGAGTTACATGGTCTGACACTTACTCCTTAGTGTCAGCCCCTTGTTTCTGCTCTGTTGTCACCAGTTATTTTGGAGTTATGACTGGAACTCACAGATTAGCAGGGCTTTGGTTTGGGTTTTGGTTGCTGCCTGGTATCTGCAGAGCTGTAAGTATAAAAAAAGGCAGAAGCTTGTGATTTCCTGACTTTCTTTGATTCCAGGACCTGGAGCTTGAGTGAAAAAATGCTGAGATCACAGTGCTGCGAGTGGGTTTGTGTGGCTGTGGGGTCTAGTGCTGTTGTGGCGAGGAGCCCCTCAGCCCAGTGTTATCAGGTTATCAGCTGTTATCTTGGCAGTGCTGAGGTGCAGGTTATCAGTGCTGTTATCTCTTGGCAGTGCTGAGATGCTGCGGGCAGCTGCGGGTGCCGGTGCGATGGAGAGGCCAGGCCACGGCTGCCGCGGTGACGGAGAGCTCCAAGCCCCAGATCCAGCCCCAGGAACGGTAGGTGGGGGGCTCTGGGCTGCTGCTGTCCCTGATAAAAGCAGGGCAGTCACGGGGCTTGGTCTGCTTTGTGTGTGTGTGATTGTTTATCTGCTGCCTGCACTCCCCTGGCCTCGTGTTCTCTGTTCTGTGGGGCAAGGACAGCCTTGTTCTGCTGAGCCTGGGGCCCACTTGAGGCCTGAGGCAGTGCAGGAACAATGGAAGCACGTTCATTGTCATTATTATTTGAAGTTCTGGTTCCTGCTTCCTGAGTTTTATTCGGCAGCCTTCTGATACACACTCCAGCAGAAGGGGAATGGAAGCTGAGGTTCTGAAACACTGGGATAGTCCTGGGCTCCTCTCAATGCCCTGTTGTAAGACTTTGGCTTAAACAGGAGGAGGGCCAAGCCCCCTGTGCAACCTAAATCATCTGCTGGGGGAGTGAGAAATCCTGGTCTGTGGGCTCCCTTGGGCAGGGGAAACAATTCCATGGGGAAATTGGGTGAGAGTTGTGATCAGCAGCCATTCTGTAAATGCTGATACCACCATCTGTGCTGCTGCTGATACCACCATCTGTGGGACCTTATCCTTACAACAGTGTGCCTGACCTGCATCTGGATAGAAAATCCATTGTGGGAAAACCCAGACCAAACACAACTGGCCCTGCAATGAATTTATGTGTAGAAAGGCGTCTTGCTACTGTCACTGCTGCAGGAGGTGAGATGTGTCCCCACAGTAATGAAGACAAGGCTTATCTGTTTTCCCTGGAAGCTCTTGCTTGGTTTGGTCGGAATCCACAGCTGAGACCCGGTTTTATAACCTCCCTTAGAGCCAGCAGCTGATTTCTTAGTGTGTTTACAGCTAAAGTTTGTGTTACAAGGTGGTTACTTTTTAAAAAAGCAAAGATCGTGTAGATACTTGTGTCTGGCCATTCCTGTTCCTAGCACAAGTGTTTACATAAGCAGGAGGAGCCTTGGAACAGGAGCTGCTTTTGCAAAAGGCAAATGCAGGAGGATAAACTGACTGTTTTAGCATCATAGTAAAAATAAAAGCAGTGGGTCACTAGGATTTGAACTATCTCTTCTTCCATAGGAAACCTAAAACAGGAATCCTGATGTTGAACATGGGAGGCCCGGAGCGGCTGGATGACGTCCACGATTTCCTGCTGCGTCTCTTCCTGGACAGAGATCTAATGACCCTTCCAGTTCAAAAGTGAGGAGCACTGGGATCTCCTGTGGTACAGGGCGTGTTGGGTGCTGCTGCCTGAGCTGTAGGCTCCTATATTTACCTTCTGTGGGGAGCAGCATTCCCTAAGACTGCTTCATCCTGGGAGCAGTCAGTGCAAGAGACAGTGCTAGAACCCTCTGGAAGTCGGTGTGCCATGGTTGTTGTCTTTAAATTGCAGATTGAGGGTTGGGAAGGGTGCTGGAATAGAACATCAAACAAACCATGCTGCTTTGCTGTAATTTGTGGAGATTTCCAGGGAAAGCCCGCTGCAGCAGAGCTCTGGGGAGGGGATGGTTTGGGCTGTGCTGTTAACACACCCCTCTCCAATGCTGCAGCAAATTGGCCCCGCTCATTGCCAAGCGCCGCACGCCGAAGATCCAGGAGCAGTACAGCAGGATCGGCGGGGGCTCCCCCATCAAGAAGTGGACAGCTGTGCAGGGAGAGGGCATGGTGAAGCTGCTGGACAGCATGTCTCCTCGCACTGGTACTGCTCTGCTCCCTGCCTTGGAGCCCTTGGCTTGCAAAGCAGCTTTGGCTTCTTGGTTTTCATTGTGGGGTGGGGTGGATTCCAGCCCTGCTGGGAAGTCATGGCAAAGACAATGCAGAAGGGATTCTGTTTGTTGTAAGGTTGCTATCGAAGGCTGGGCTCATGGAGTCACCTCTGTCTCTCCTGTGATCACAGGAAGATGACTGTGATAGAGTTAGTGTGTTATTTTATATGTAAAATAGACCCACTCCCTTGGTGTGTGGCATTGTGCCTTGCCCTGCAGCCCTGCTTGAGCCTGAGGATGCCTGTACTGAGACAAGTGGCTGAGGCTTAGATGGGAAGAAAGGGGAATGTATTTCTTGTGAAGGACTAAGGTGGGTGTGGGAGGAGGTTCAGAGTGGTGTTCTCAGCAGCTGTTTCAGGGCTGAAAGGAGGACATTTGAAGAAAAGACAAGACTTTGTAGATGAGCAGTGCAGGGCATGGCTGAGCGATAGCAGTGGGCCCCACCCAGGGACACAGCAGGAGATAAGGCTAGAAAAGGGCTAGAGAAAAAGGACTGCTAAAAGGGTCTGGAAGGTTAAAAGCAACGTTCTTGGAAGGCTGGAACCAAATTTATTTCATCCCTTCAGAACGTGGTGTGTCACTGGTGCCTTCGTTCAGGTGATGTTTACATCACCTTTCTCCACAGATGTGACTGCCTAGCTGAGTTCCAGCTGTGGTCCCTACAGGTACAGTCAGAGCCTGAGGCCTGCTGTGTTCAAGGCTGGAGTGTTCTTGGAGCAGGAGCCCCTGAAGGGCCAGGCTTGCAGCAGGTTCTGCAGATAAGGCTGGGAAGGTTTATCTGCTTTTCCCAGTGTCCCACTCCCACTTGCTTTTGTTTGGTGACCACTCTGTGCAGTCACGTTCTTCTCTGGGCACCTCTCCCACCTCCTAAGTCCTTTGGAGGCTTCTTTTTTATTTGAGAGCAGCTGCAGTTTCACAGTAGAATGTGCTGAGCACTGCTAGCCATTTTCTTCAGCGTCCCAAGTGACCTTGCAGAGTGCTGTGTTCCTTCAGAACAGCTTGGAACAGCTGGATGTGCTGGCAGACAGCATTTGGGAATATGGTGTGCTCACGGATAGCACTTTGGGAGTGCTGAGCCCTTTTCATGAGTAACTGGCAGGAGGTGCTGCTACCATGTGAAATGTGGCAAAAAAAGAATTACTTTTAGGGTCATTTTGCCTTGGTCTGGACTGGGCAGGAAGTGAAACCTCAGTGTGTCAGCAACACTGCTCTCATCCTAAATCCAGACACAGCACTCACCAGCTACTAGGAGGGGAACTGACTCTATCCAAGCCAAGATCAGGACAGCATGTCACTGTTATTTATACAGTCTGTATACAGACACCAGCATCTCTCTTTTGCTGCCTGTGGTCCTGAACAAAACCTGACCCTGTGAGGGTATTGCCTCCAGGCTGGCCATGTTCTTCCCAGAATTTCCTTTACCAGGTTAAGCTCCTCCAGTCCCTGCTGTGGTTAGTCAGACGTCTGTCTTTAATGCCATTCAAAGATGTTAATGAGGTTACTGGCGCAAGGGCTCCTGAAGTTGGGTCTTTCTTTGCTGCTGCTCCCAGCTGGGAGCTCTCCTGCCTCCTGCAGCGAACTGGGGCTGACTAAACCTGTTTTCTGAATCCTGCATAAATGTATGGAGTGGAGCCCAAGCACGGGACATCTGCTTTCTTCAGAAACCTCCTAAATGTTATTTCAGAGCCACTGACCTGGAAACCCTGAAAAAGAAACTTTGCTTTTGTTCTCCTAAGTACCTCTGTCCTCCACTTAAAAAAAAAAAACAAAACAGCAAACCTCCCCTGCCTGCCTCCCATCCCCTAACCAAGCCATGCTCCCAAAGCTGACACCCAAAAGATTAGAGATAAAAAATGGAGGAACCTGAGATGTCCTTAGGGGGAATCATATTGCTGCCAAAATTAAGTGTTAAAGCCATGAAGCCTTTTAAAGAACCCCTCCAAAATCAGAATGGGAGAGCACATGTCCCTGATTCACTGCTCTGCTGCCCCAGGCAGTAGTGCTGGTCCTTGGGGTCAGGGTGCCATCGGAGTAGTGCTGGGCAGGGAAGGCAGCTGGGGCTCTGAGGAAATTGGGTGTTCATTTAGCTTCTCATAGCCACACTTTTTTACCATTACATCCTTAAAATCAGGGCTTGGCTGGTGAAACACTGAGGCTCCACCGGGGCTCTGTCCAGGCTGGGAACCATGCCTCTGCTAAATGCAGAAGCAGGCAAGTGATGTTCCTGCAGAAGCAAATCATAATGTAAAGCACTTTTAAATTCTAATCACAGCCAAATGAGGTACCAGAAAATTGCTTTGCCAAAGAAAGGGCTTATATGAGAGTGTTTTACAAAAGTAGCCAGGAAATGATCAGCAAGCAGTTTCAGGCTGCCTGTTGTTGTCTGTGCTACATGTAAAGCTGTGTTGGTGTGAATTCTCACCTTCTCCTGCCGTTTGTGTCCCGGGGCTGGCAGCGCCTCACAAGTACTACATCGGCTTCCGGTACGTGCATCCCCTGACCGAGGAGGCCATCGAGGAGATGGAGAGGGATGGCATCCAGAGGGCTGTGGCCTTCACCCAGTACCCCCAGTACAGCTGCTCCACCACAGGTGAGCCCTGAGCAGGCAGAGGGGCTGCAGGAATGTGGATCAGTCGTCTGAACCCTGATCACACTGTGCATTGTATGGGCTCCCACTGGAGACTCCCAGCTCTGATTTATGGTTGCATTTTAATTAGGCAGCAGTTTAAAATATGATAATAGCCTGCTGCCAAGCTGTT
Source organism: Cettia cetti (assembly GCA_013401135.1). Lineage (NCBI taxonomy): Eukaryota > Metazoa > Chordata > Aves > Passeriformes > Sylviidae > Cettia > Cettia cetti. The sequence continues at coordinate 52,531 of VZUI01061608.1, forward strand.
TCAGCCTGACAGCTTGCTGGTGGCCTGGCTGAACTTGTGTCGTTAATTCTCTGTTTCAGGAAGCAGTTTAAATGCCATTTATCGCTACTATAACGAGAAGGGGGAGAAGCCAAAGATGAAGTGGAGCATAATTGACCGATGGCCCACACATCCCCTTCTCATTCAGGTGTGGATCTGAAGGCTTGGAGATTTATCTATTTTCTTTTAACATAGAGAAAAAGATACTGAGGAAGGATAACAGGAAGGCTTCAATCTGAGGGTGCATTTTAGCCATGTGATGAAATGGGTCTTGTCTACCATGTCTGCAATTACAGGAGAAGGAGGGTGATTTTGTGGCCCACGCTTTGGCAAGACAATGTGTGAGAGTGACCACTGTGCCCTGTTCCTGTTTTAAAAGCTGGGTGATGTTACCCTAATGGTGGTGGCTGGAAGGAACCTCTACAGGCCATTAGTCCAAATTCCTGCTCAGAGCAGGTCTGTGATCAGCATACACACAGATTATGTTGGTTTGTCAGATCCCCTCTGGCAGCAAAGAGTAATTCCTGGCTGTGGCAGGAGCAGTGAAGGAAAGCCTTCTTGCTGCTTTCTTTCCAGAGAAAATGGCTCTTTGGTCTTTATCAGGGAGCTTCTCCTTCCTTTTGTGTGGCTTTGCAGTTTCTGTGCTGAGCAGATGAAACAAACGCTGCAGGCAGGCGGGGTGGGACTGCCTGTGCTGGGGGACTCTCCCTGGACACACTGCCTGAGTGTTGTGCACACTGTGGGAAGAATTTGGGAGTTCTTGAGGCAGCATGGAAAGTGGGAGCTGCCTGTCTGGATCACTGGGAGCAGGGATGCCTCCCGGTGTTCCTGACTCAGGTCTTGGTTTCTGTTTCCCTGAGCAGTGCTTTGCTGATCACATCCAGAAGGAGCTGAACCTGTTCCCACCAGACAAAAGGAAAGAGGTGGTGATCCTCTTCTCAGCCCACTCGCTGCCCATGTCTGTGAGTTACCGCAGGGAAGGGTGTGGGGACACAGCTGTGCCAGTGCCAGGCCAGTCTAGTCCTTCCTGGAGTGGTCCCTGCTGACAAAGGTGTGCTGTGTCTGTGGTGCAGGTGGTGAACCGTGGTGATCCCTACCCTCAGGAAGTGGGAGCTACTGTCCAGAGGGTCATGGAGAAGCTCAACTACTCCAACCCTTACAGGCTTGTGTGGCAGTCCAAGGTATGTGCTCAGGGAAGCTCAGCAGCTAAGCCCTGTGCAGGGTCTTACTGGACTGAAAGAAACCACTTTTATTTACATTTTCAGTTCTTTTACTCAGTCTTGTTCAGGCCAGCCCAGGTGCTGTTCCTTTGAGATGTAAGGGTGGGAAGTGTGTCTTCATTAAACATTCAGTGGAGAAAGTGAGAAGTACAAGCAAAAGCAGGGAAATAAAAATAACTGTTGCTATCCCATCCATAACCTGGTCTGTCACCCTGCCTTAGGAGATGTGGGTGTTCTTTGTAAGAATGATTTAATGAGTGTCCTTCCTTTATCTCTGCTGTTTTGTTCCAGGTTGGACCAATGCCTTGGCTTGGTCCCCAGACAGATGAGACCATTAAAGGACTGTGCCAGCGAGGAAAGAAGAACATGCTGCTGGTCCCAATAGCATTTACCAGTGACCACATTGAAACTCTGTATGAACTGGATATCGAGTATGCCCAGGTTTTAGCCAACGAGGTGAATGCTCTGGGGGTTTGGTCCCTGTTTGCTGAAATTATTTCTTCCGGGCTGCAATTCGCTTTGTAGTTGCTTCTTGCAATATTATTTGGGATTAACTTTATTTTCTTGTAAATGAAAAATTAATCTGAACTGGCTTAACCACAAAACAGGTGAGAGTTTGTCTTTCTAGATTTAGGTCTTTAAACCATTACAAATATTGCTAAAAAAGAATGAATGATTTTTGGCAGCAAAATGTAATGTTTCTCCACAGTAGTTTTTGCTGTACTAAAAACCATGATGCTGCATTTAGTCCTGTCATTTTGGGACAGCTTCTGAATGAAGTGGGGAGGTTTTGAAGGCTACACAGTGAAGGATCAGATTAACAGGTTTAACTTTCTCCTCCTTATTTTTGCTGCAGTGTGGAGTTGAAAACATCAGAAGAGCAGAATCTCTCAATGGAAATCCACTGTTCTCCAAGGTATCTGCTCTGTTGGTTGGCTGTCAAGGTTTGCAGTTGTGTTTCGTGCTGAGTGTGGATGTTCTCAGGTAGTTTTGACGTGTTTTGAGTTTGAGAGCAGAAATGGGACTAATCTGTCTAGCCCAAAGGGGTTTATTGCACCGCAGTGTGCGTTTGTGTTAGAAGGGGCACGGCGTGCCCGGGTGGGGCTGGGGGAGGATTGCCCAGCTGGATTTGCTCCTCTGACCATTCCCTGTGCCCTGCAGGCCCTGGCTGACCTGGTGTGCTCCCACCTGCAGTCCAACGAGGTGTGCTCCCGCCAGCTGACCCTGTGCTGCCCGCTCTGCGTCAACCCCGTGTGCAGGGAGAGCAAGGCGTTCTTCAGCAGCCAGCCCCTGTGAGCCGCTGTTCCTAGCCCTGGGGACACTGCCCAGGCCAGGCCAGCCCTCCCAGCACGCACCCACGGCTGGGGGGTCAGTGCTGTTATCCTCCGTGACAGCATGGACAGCTTCACCTTGGGTTAATTATGTTTTCTTTCTTTGAGGAGAGTTGTAGGAGTAGGGAAATGAGGGCATTTATCCTGTCAGGTGCGAGGAAATCTCGTGTCATCCCACTCCGATGGGACTGAGCATGAGCCCAGCAGTACGCACTGAAAAACGTACACAGCTTTTTTACAATTAGCTTCTATTCCTATTTCTATGCAGGGATTTCTTTGTATGCAGAGGGGTCACGAGTGCATTAACTTGCCAGGTTAAAGGTACAGTTATTTTGGTTTTGCTTAAGGTGCAGTCTGACCAGCGCAGTCTGTTTGTCTGTTCTGAGAGGGACTTTGGAGATCAAGTGACTTCTAATGCTCTTTAATAATGTGTGTATATATATGTTTTTTGTTTCTGTTTTGGTTTTTGTTTTTTGTTTTTTTTTTTTTGTTTTTTGTTTTTTTTGTTAGGACATGAAGATAAGGCTTTGTGTTGTTTTGGTTTTCTCCTGCCAGAAACTTCCGGTGAAAGCTTAGCTGGGATAGTGGAACGCACAAAACATGTTTACATTTTCTAGGAAAAGCCTTTTCATTATCTGCAGGAAAGTAGTTGGAGAGCATAAATGGAAAGGAATTAGCTTGCTTGGGTGATACTGGAGAATTTGCTCCATTGAAAGTCCATGTTTCAAGTCTAGCAGGAGCATGTGTGGAAACATGTTGGCTTATCTGTTAAGCAGAATGGCTTTTTAAATGCTTTTTATTTTTATTAAAAAGGGCTTTTTCTGTTTGGTGAAGTAAATTTAGGTAGTCAGGCTTGTTCTCCAGGAGGTTTATAGATCCACTCTGTGCTTTCTACTGTGCCACAGTACTGTGGTTTAGTGGGATACCTATGGAGTGCCATAGGTAGGATCGGTCTGGCTTAATTGCTGGTATTTAAACGGAGATGATCAGTCAGGAGTAATTTAGAGTTTCACATTGCAGATGCCTGAGAACAGGCCGCCCTGTGCTGGGGCTCTCTGCAAGGCTGCCAGCCTGCACAAGGCCGAGCTGGGCAGGGCCCTGGCACTGAGGGTGTCCCCAGGGTCCCCTCCTGCCCCATGGGGTGGGAGCAAAGCTGTGACCATGGCACTGAGCCGGACGTGTGGTGCCCAGCTGGCACCTCCTGGGGGCCACATGATTACTTGATGTCCTTAGCACTGAAATGCCAGGGCCTGGGCACTGCTGGCTGGTTCCTGGGAATTGCTGGGGATGGGAAGCAGATGCCGTGCTGCTTAGCCAGGTTGATCTGCTCAGGTAACCATGAGGCACGAGCAGTTTGGACCTCTGGTCTTTGGAGAGCAGGGTGTTTAAAGAGAGAAGAGGCTTCTTGTGGTACATCAGGGGTTTGTCCTGTTCTGTTTTGTTGTTGGAATTGAAGATGGGGTACTGGAGGAATGGATGGATGCTGTGCTGAGCACAGTAAATCCCTAATACCTCTGGAGGGTTGCTTGCTCCACTGCCATACCTGCTTCCCAGGGTGAGACAGACTGAGATTCCTTCAGTGCCAGACAGCACCCTGGCCCTCACAGAAAGACGTCTTCCTTGATCCTTCATGCCTGTGCCTGTTTCAGTGGCAGGGAGCCAGAAGCTTCTCTTCTCCCTCCTCTCCCTCCACCTGGGCTCTGCTGGCTGCCTGGGCAGGAGAAAGGAGCACAGATGCCCAGCACGTCTGGGAACACTGGCCTTACATCTCTGGTTGGATAAAGAACTTTCCCTGTTCCGCTTCTCTGCGTGATACTTGGGGATCAGTGGAAAACAACCTGGTCTGGCAAATCTTCCTACTCACTCCTGTTTCCTCACAGCTGGAGGGAAAATGGACCTTCAGGCTGTAACCACCATGTTTACAAGTGTGGAAAGCAAAGGTTAACTTCACGTGAACCTTGTGGTGTTATCAATACAGATGGCTTTTCATTTTCATACTGGAGAGAGCCCTGAAAATACTAGCTGGCACTGATTCTGAGGCATTACCTTTGTCCCCAGAAATAAAAGGTACTTAAAATTCACTTTTAAGTGTTCTAACCACAAGTGGGATAATTACTCTGTTGCTGCTATTACACCATCATGTAGAAATCACTTAATTTTCCAGCTTTTAGCAGAAGGGGCCTGTCTCACAGAGCTGGTAGTGCTGTTTGCTGTCAGAGGGGAGTTTGCATCAAGGTTTCTGAGGAGCTCCTCATCTCTCAAGCCAATGCCCAGCGGGTTGGGTGAGTGTCTGCCCTGAGGAGAGATGAATCCCATGGTGCAGGTGCCTTCCTGAGCCCTCCTGGAGCTATGAGGGGCTTTGGGGATGGCATGGGGTCACTGTCCTTCTGCCCCAGGAGCCCCCAGCCCTGTGGAGCTCTGGCTGGAAATTGAGGAGTTAGGAGCAGCCCATGGTGTCCTGGGGGAAGGAATGGGAAGTAAAGGGGTGAGGTTGCTTTCCTGCTTTCACACTCTGCAGTCTGGCTTGTTGTTTCATTATTTGAGTGAATTTTTGTCTCTTGAGTTTCTTTTTAACCTGTCCTGCGGTCCTGGCTGCATTTCAGAGAAGGTGGAAGCTTCCAAAAGCTGCTGTGACAGCAGAAGGTGTGTGGATGGTGTCAGAGCTGGCCTCCTGCTGTCCCCTGGAGAGGAGGGTGGCACAGCTGAGTTCAGTGGGGCCAGGGTCTCCCTAGGAGTACCCAAATTCAGTGAATTCGCCTTTCCCACCACGCCCAGAGAGCTGGGGATCACCATCAAGTGTAAGCTACAAGGCAGAGCAGCTGCTTTGGTTTTGTTAATGCCAGATGTGTACAGGTACTTGCTTTTAGCCCAACATATGCATTTCAGATTGACCAAGGACTTCCATTTGATGTACCATACAAATTTGGATAATCCTACTGTGTGTCATTTGCCATAAGGGTGGAATTCCCATTAAAGTTTTTTTTTTTAAAAAGAAATAACTGAGCTGTGTCTTTGTAAGAGCCCTTCATGCTGGTGTTTGGAGTTCTTTCTGCACCTCTGGGTCAGGCTGGGTGAGTTACACCCCCTGAAAAGGCTGGAGAAGTGGGTGAATCAGGGATTTGCCCTGGTATGGGATCCCACCTGTGATGGATAATTTATTCTGTTCCCCATTAGCGGTCTCTGGGCAGCTCCTTGCCGATGTTACTAATTAAGTACTTGATTGATTATTTTCTAGAGCAGGGATTGGAGATGTTGGATACTTGAGCTGATCCATTAGCGAGCTCTTGTGACTGGGCTGTGACAGGAGAGAGCAGGATGCAAACCCCACACAATGGAAGGTGGGAAATCTGGAGGAGAGCAGTGCTTCTTTTCTTCTGGAATCTCAGTCTAAGCTTTGCTGTGTTACCTTTGAGTGGGGATTTGGCTGTGTGTGCGTGGCAGAACTTCAGCAATGTCATATTTGAATCCAAAACAATCTCTGACAGTGTGGAAGCACTTATCCTTCCCTCCCTCTTTCTGAAGGGTTCACTCTCTACCTGCTTTCCTGCTTGGCTGTGTTCCTTTTTGCCTTTCCATGAGCAAATTCCCAAGCATGGGATGGGCTACACTGTGTCTCTCATCCTGTGTAGAATGCTTGTCTCCAGCAGCACAACCTGAGCAAGGGATTTAATTGTAAATCAGCATTTCAAGCCCTGGGGAGCAGGTTCTACTTCTGCCTGTAGAGCACAGGGATTTGCAAATTTGGACCAGGTCTAAAACCTGCTGTTTGTTTTCCTGCTAAATTTGTGCTCAGCAGTAAGTGCCAGGAAGAGGTTATTTAATTAACTGGCCTGGCTGATGAGCATCCTTTCCCTGACTGTGGAGATGGATTGTCTGTCCAGAGAGGGATCATCTCCAAGACATGCAGCCTTTGATCCTCCGGGCTCCGAGGCTGCTCTGGGAGCAGCTGCCCAGTGACATCTGAGCCCCAAAGGCCAGCAGAGCACAAGGCCACAGAGTGGGGAGGAATCCCTCGAGCTCTTCAGGACCAGGCTTGGAGAACTGCTCTGGGAAGGTGTCCCTGCCCTTGGGGTGGTCTTTAAGCTCCCTTCCAACCAGTCTGGGATTCTGTGAGTCTCTAGAGGTGCTGCCTGTGATCCCACCGCTCACGGGGCAGGAAAGGGACCGCAGCACTGGAGTCTGGCAGTTCCGGCAATGATGGAGAGGGAGCTGTCACAGGGAATCCAGAGCACTCCATTCTCCTGTCATTTCTAAGGATGATCCATAACGTGTGAACATCACCCGCAATTGAGGCCTAATTGCGTTTCTCTGGCACTTCCAAGGAAGCTTAAACGAGCACTTAAGGGATAATGCTCGGAGCAGTCCAGGGGGGCTCCATGCCCAGGCCGGGCTCCTCACAGCCAACTCCCCCAGCGCTTTTATCCCGCAGTTATTGGGCCATTACGGCCCACGGTTGTGTTTTACAGCCTCGGATCTCTTGTGCTGTCAGGCGGGAGGGGAGGGATGTGTAACATGACCCAAAGTGGTCTTGTATGTTTTAATCTGCTGGTTTAATATCTTATGGCTTCCTGCCATTATCCCTCTCTGAGCTGGACCCTGGAGTCACTTCTGGAGGTTTGCTGTGTGCAGAGGCTGAAGGCAGCTTCCAGTGGGTGCAGCTTGTGGCAGGCAGAGCTGGCCTTGGCTTGTTCTCTGTGTGCGGCAGCGCTGGGGAGTTGTTCCTGCCTGATGATCCCACCGTGGTGTCCTGCCACGCTGCCTGTTCCAAGGGGGTTTTTGTCCTGGCTTTTTTCCTTCAGCACCTCCATCCCACGTGCTGAAAATCAGTGGCATTGTAAAAGCTCCTGCTGTTTTCCTCCGAAAGAAGCAGTTCCTGCTGTTTTCCCGCACCCTGCCTTGCTCTCTCGGCAGGCTGCATCCCAGGCTGTTTCCCGAGGGATTTCCCGCAGCGTTTCAGTGATGCGGAGTGTTTGCATCAGAAGAGCTGCCAGCACTTCATCTGCAGTCAGGAGAGACTCGTGGTGCGATCGCTGCCTGTCCCACATGGCCGATCATTGCTGTCAGCTTCATCCTGACGGATGCACTGCCGCTCCCGGCACTGCCCGAGCCGCGGGAGGAGGAGGATGGGAGCTCTTCTCCTTCGGGCTGGGCTGCTCTGAGGGCGAGTGCCCCCTCCAGGGAGCAGGGACAGCATCCAGGCTGCCACGGGGTGTCCCTGCATCCCTGGGATGGAAGGGCTGCTTTGGTGCTTTGTTTTTCGTCTTTGCTGACACAACTGAGGGGGTTTAATAGCGCTTGAACCTGGAATAACTGTGATTCTTGGCAGGGTTAGGAACGGTAAGTTGAGGGGACTCCACAGGAACGAGCTGCACGGGGCACAGCCTGGCACTGGGAAAAGCTGATGCTGATCCAGCATCCCAGCCTGGCTGCAATCCCACCACACACCCAGCTCATCCTTTAGCTTAATGAAACGGTCCCATTTCCTTCTTCCAGCTGTGCCCACTGCTAAGTGCCTGGAAAATGCATTCCCGGGGGAACAATCCTGCAAGTGAGATGGAAATGACCTGCCCGTGACTGCATTAGTCTCGTTGTCACCACTTTGGCCTCTTTGCTGGTTAAAGGGATTTTACCCTTGGTGTGCTCTGCCACCATCCCGGTGGCACTGGCTCCTGCAGCCCTCACCAACTCCGTGCATGGCAAGGGGGCCTGGGCAAACACTCCTGGGCCAGCACGTTCCCTCTGGCTCAGCCCCGTGAGCTCAGGGCCCCTCCTGCCCTGGGGGAGCCCCCTGCACCCCCCAGCCAGAGGGAGAAGGAAAGGAGGCTGCAAGAGGCACGTTCTGGGCTCTGTGACACAAAGTGCTGAGGAGGCAGCTCTGCCTTTATCTGGCACCCGTGGCCACTCAGCAAAGTGAAATGAAGCAGAGTAAATTTAATTAATGGCAGGATCTGGCTTGGTGTCGAGAGAGGGACACAAAGCGAAGGAGTATGAAAACAAATTTTTCAGTGAGTTTATTAACCCCAAGGTTAGACACTGGTGCCAAGGTTGGATCCCAGACAATAAACCCCGCAGTGCCTTGTTACTGCTCTGGGGCTGGGACACTGCTGGGGGCTCTGGGGTCCCCCCACGCCCTCCCCACGCTGACCTTGCTCCAGCTGGTCAGAGGGGAGAGAGTTAGGGCAAAAAAGGGCTGGTTTGGTTTTTAAAGACAGAAATACAACAAAGTGCTTTGCTTGTGCACTTACTTTTGCTTTTTTTCGAGGAGACAAAACAAGACTTGCCCACAGCTAGGTTAAGTGACTGACTGAAGGAATGAATGAAGGCAAACCTGCTACATCCTCCTTGCCATGGAATTTCACCTCCAGGAACCTCCTGCCTCCTCCCGTAGAGCTGCTTCAGGGAAAGAAAGTGCAATAACTAACAGAATTTCACGGTAATTACATTGCATCATATCATTCCGTGACTTACATAAATATAAAGTGATCTCTCCTGTAATATCACAGCTACACAAACCGTGCTCGTGGGAGAAGGTGCCAGATCTTTTCCCAAGTACTTTTGCTCACACTTGGCCAGGCCCTCAGTGCCAGGTAGCATTTTTGGGATGTGGTCCTACACTGGGGCCTACATTAGTCTGGCTGTGCTCAGCTCTCCTCACCCCTCCTACCCCTGAGAGCTGTAGCAGCCCAACCCCAGCCAAAACCCTGTGGGATGGGGTTCTGGTGGAAAAAACCCTGGGAAAAAACCAGGAACTTTTGATTGCACAAGGAAGCAAAAGCATTGTTTTCCTCCTTTATTGAACTTTGGCAAATAATATGTGTGAGGGGGTTTTACAACAATAGCTATAAATAAAACTTTGAAAGCAATGTAATACTTGTCATTGAGATAAAGGACATCTATTGGCACAAATCAGTGAGTAAAAACCCTTTAATGATAAAATAACATTCACTCTTTAGCTACTTTATTTGTCTGAAAAACTCAGCTTACACTCAGTTCAACATACCACCTTCCACAAAGTTAAAAAATGACATAAAATGACATAATAAAATAGACCTTAAATTTCATAATACAAGTACCTTGGCAAATTCCAGCCAGCTGGAGCAGCTGGTGGCAGCCCCGCTGTGCCCTTGCCATGGCCTCACATACCCCTTGCTGCCTCGGGACTGAGGAATGCAGGTGCAGGCGCCTGGTTACAACAACTGCGCGTCGGTGAGGAGTGGTGGCATCTGCCAGCAGGGCTCTGCCCAAACATCCCGGCTCTGCTTATTGCGGAAGAACGTGGAAAGCTTTCTGGAAGATGAACCACTGTTACAATCATCAACTGTCTGACAAAAACCCCTCCTTAAGGTCCTTGTATCTGGTACTGTCTTTGGCAGAGAAATCAGGAAAGAAAAGAACCTGACTATATTACACAGCTTTCATTATTATCACAACCTACCAAGTAAGGCCAAAGGAAAACGTCTCCTTGCACTAATGAGAGCACATCTCTAATATACCCTTAATGACAGATGATAGCAACACTCTACTGACAGGACTCAGAGGCCTCCTCAGGAGGCTGTGACTGCCCCCTCCCCAAGCCTCCTCTTCCACGCAGAGTGACGGGTACGGAGCAGTTGGTTTGGCTTTATGGCCAGGACAGCCCGGGATCAGGGGGACATCGAGGCTCCAAAGCTGCCCTCGGAGAGAAAACACAACCCATTCTTAAACGGGGCGGGGCTCGAATGTGGCTCTGGACAAATCAAAGGGGGGATAAAGCACCTTAACACCCCTGGCCCCAGGGCACGGCCTGGGCAAGGTGCTGCCCGTGGGGCAGGAGCAGCACAGGACACGCTGGCGTGCTCGGCTGGACACCCGGGCCAGCCCCGGGCCAGGTGACACGGCTGCGAGAGCGCTGCTGAGCCCAGGTGAGGCGAGGGGTGGACCCTGAGCACCCACCCCGGCCCGTCCTGCAGTGCCCAAGGGCTGCCGTAAAGCCAAAGGAACTCCTGATGCTGGGAAAAAACGCCCAGCAACCTCCGTGAGAGCAGGATGTGGATTGCCGCGGGAGTGAAGGAATCGAATCGCTGGGGAGAAGCTGCCACTCGGCCGAACTTCTCCTCAAATGGCAATTTCATTGGAATTGAATTTGGGTCTGTTCAGCACAGGGACAGACCGGAGCTGATCTGGAGACCAGCCCTGAGCAGCGCTGAGCTGCACGGGGCGAAACTGGGCGTGATTTCACAGCGTAAATGCAAACACAACTGCGCCACGACTGCGAGCAGCTAACAGGCTCCATGCATAAATAAACACCACCAACCCAAAGACCTCGTCCCAAACCCAAAGGAAGAAGTTGCCATTAAGAACCACGATGCATCACACTGCTAAGGGTTTGCCTCATGCATAAACATGGGAGCGCTGATTGGCAGTTGCTAATTATAATACTACACCGTCACACAGGACAATCAGCTCTTCAGACCAAGTAGCACAAATGTAGAAAATAATTTTTTTCCTCTTTTTTTTTCTTTTTTTTTTTCTTTTCCAACAGAGCAAATGAACACAGATTGTTTCTTCAGCAAAATATGAAACTGTAAACTTTGGGCTCATTCTGCAACTTTTCCCCGATCCATAATAACAAAAAAAAAACCCAATGGGAAGAAAGACTGACATACATTTTTAAGCGCACCTTCTCCGTCTAGTACAAAAGCACAACCTAAAACATATAAAGCTTCTTCTTCTGGTTTTTTTTCTTTTCCTTTAAACCACAGTTACCAAAAAGAAACAGTGAATAATTTATTACATACGCTATAATAACATTACGCTAAACAGCTATTCTCTATGAGGTATATCTGAGAAAATTCGGTAAGGGATTGCACGGTCTGCGTTGCCAACATGCCCAGTTCGTAATAAAGCTTTGGAACCATGGAGAAAGAGAGATCAGGGGCAGGGGGAGGAGGAGGAGGAAGAGAAAGAGGAGAGCCTTTGGTATTATCAGGAGTCTGTTCTTTGCAGGGCTGCATTGCAAAGCACCACAGTACAAAAGCCCACCAGGTACAATTCAGCGGCCCAGTTGAAGCTGAGGTATTCACAGGAAGAATAAAAAAAAAAAGCACAGAGAGGTCTAGACTGGCAAAATCGTTGCTTTGGTTCAAGCAAGGCACTCGTCCCGTGGTAACATCACTCTTTGCAAGTGAAGCAGGAGTCGGGGGGGCCGCGGGGACCCTGCCAGCTCTGGGGACTGTCTGTGTCCGAGGGCACGGGGACAATCGGCTCCCCCCGCCCGGAAGGCATCCTGAGAATTATTATAGCTTTGTATTGAAGGAACACAGAGACAGAGAGAAAAGCACACTTGTCAAGTCCTACCCTTTCCAACACAGACTTAAAGCCCCAAAGAAACACAAAATAAAAGGCAACACTGAATTAAAGCGGAGCGTTTGTGTTGAGCTGTTGGTGACCTCTGTGAATCCAAGGGCACAGCTCAGGCAGATTCCTCAGGGGAAGACCCGGGCCCTGCAGCAGCTGTCCCAGCCTGGGCTGGGGCTTGGGGGGGAGCCAGCAGTGCCCAGGGGTGGGCTTGGCTCCTCAGAGCATTGCTTCACTCCTAGCAACAGCATAAACCAGGCTCAAAACCCCAGTGCCAAAGGGCACCGCTAATTCCCTAACCAACCAACTTGGAAGTAATCACTCAGGAACATGATGCTAATGGAGCTTAATGTAGCCTCACTTCATTGCTAACTTGAGAAAAGTAATTAATTGATTTTTATCTGAAAACTGTAATTGTAAACAACAACCAAAGGTGAGGAGAGGGAGCAGCTCCTGGATTTATGCAAGGCTGGCTGCGAGGGGGACACAGGCAGGAGAAACCTTCCTGTGCCCCGGGCCCTGCAGCCCCACACCAGCCCTGGGCTCTGCCCAAGCACAAGAATAATCATAATAATAATTAGCACTGCTAATTGCTGCTGCAAACACACCCCGTGCCGGCCCAGGCAGCACCTGCAGAGCCTTTCCCCAGGGAATCTGCAGATGGACAAACCCCAGAGTCACCTCCAGGTCCCACAACCTCTCCAGTGGCAGGACCTGGAGCAGGAACCGGCTCCACATCTCCGCATGTTTTGGGCTGGCAGGAAGGAGAAAGGAACACAGAAAAGGGCATCACCAGAACTGGCAGTTTCCAGGGTAGCATTTCTTTGGGAATCTGGGCTCTGCTGGATGTTTCTGGATGTAGGAGAGAACAGTGGGAGTTATCAGAGAACACAAGCAGAATGCAGACCGCACAGAGAAAGAAATCTTTGGTATCTTTGGTATCATCAACACGATTAAAATTACAAATGGAAAAGTCAGTGAGGTAGCCTCTTTGGTTCTCACTAGAAATAGAAATGTTTTTTCTGTGTTTTTTTTTTCTTTTTTCTTTTTTTTTTTCCTTTTTCTTTTTTTTCCACACACAGAAGTTCATTCTTGGAAGCAGCTAGTTTAAGGGTTTCTCTCTTTTTGCTTAGCATGGATTATTTTCCCCCCAGTTTAAGTTTTAAGAAGCCACAAAGTTCAGGCAAAGTATCCTAATGTCTTTTTTCTTCCTATTTTTCTGAACACACAGTTTTAGGTTGAATATTCTTTGCTTGTCCTCAAAGTTCGCTCTGCTGTTCTTACAGGAAATCAGCTGTAGTGCTTTCATAGATAATTCTAAATAAAAAATAAAAACTCTACAAGGGCATCCCCAGGTGATGATGAATAAGTTAAATAAATAAGTTATATTATGAAGACTTCATGTGCCATAATAAAAGTATGTCCCACTTTCTAATCAGGAAGGAAGAGATTAACTTAAATAATTTAAACTTTGATATTTAAACAAATAAAGTGAATTAAAGGAAGGAATTAAAACTAGACCTCTGTTTAAGGGAATGAGTTGTTCTCCTGTCTGACAGAACCTGGCTGCCTTACAAAGCAATACCAACTCTGAAGTGTGTTCACTGACAGGCTTCGCATCCCTGATGCGCTACAACAGTCCCATGGATAAATAAGCAAAATTACTCCCAGATGAATTCACAAATGGCTGAATTAAATAGATACAAATAGCTAACATTAGACCCTGACACCCCCCCCACAATCTACATTCAGGCAAAACTCCCACTGAATTCAAAAGCTAAACAAAACACAATGGGGTTCAGACTGAACTGAGATCTCAGGACCTGCCCTAAGACTAAATTAAATAAATTACATTAACCATCGATAATATATTGGGTTAATACCCACAAAAGTCTGGAAAAAAAAAAATACAACCATTTTAAGCTTTGCCTTCTTAAAAAAATTAAACAATAAAAATTCCCCATAATAAATATAAAGGAGGCCAAGTAGAAAGTTTCCCCAGATCATAAAAATACTTAGGACTTGTGACAAGCAAGGGCAGCATTGGCCGTGCCCGAAGCCAGCGCACTTGGCAATCCCGTGTGGTTCCTGTGCCTTCCCTGGGGAGAGGAGAGCAGAGCCCCTCCCCTCCTGCAGGGCTGAGCGAGGTTTGTCGGGTTCAAGGTTTGAGTCTTTGAGGTCTTTGGGTTCAGCTGTAGGTAAGAGAGATCCACAATAAAGCTTTGCAACCGAAGGCAGTGAGCACATTCTTTGTTCCTGCATGGGAGACCCAGCAATATCCAAGGTTTCTTGAAAGTTGAATTCATCTCGGCTGTGCCCCAGGTTGTGACTCCAAGTTCCTGCTCCAGAACATGCAGGGATACTCTCTGTACACACGAGTCTTTCGCAGCACAATAAACAAATAAAGTAACAGGGTTACGTGACACAGCTCTAGAGACTCATCAGAACACAGCCTAGGGACGGAACACAAGAGTTTGGGTTGGTGTGCTGTGGGCAGAGCACAGCACAGACTCTGCCCACACGGACCAAGATCTCCAGCACAGGCTCTGGCTCCCACGCTCCCCAGCTGAGGGAGCTGCTACATAAAAGCCTACGAGAGCAGACAGTGAAAGGGAAGACGTCACACGGGGCCATGAGAGATGCAGGGATAAAAAATGCAGCAGGATTTTGGGGTGAAAATGGATTGTGACTTGATAGATTCGAGGCCCCAGCCCAGAGAAGCCTCATGTGTGTTGCTACTCTGTAATGCTGCAGAACAAACACTCCCACAATTTGGAGAGAATTTCACTGAGGAGAAATTTGTAAGTAATTCAGTACCTAAACTACCTTTGTTTACTGTCTAAACTGCCTTTGTTGGGACTATTGGATGAGCTCTGAGCAGGAGCAAAAAGCCCAGGTCTCTGCTCCCAGGCTTTGCCATAAGCTGTGGGCAGCTCCTCTCTGCCTCTGGGGAAGGTGGGAGGCAGAGCTGTGGCAATCTGGATGTCCCTCAGGTGAGATGAGCCTCAGTGAGGTGTCCCACAGCCAAGCACGGGCTCAGAGGCTGCCTGGGGCTCTTTCCCTGTGGGATCCAATGCACTTCCCTGCCCTCTCACTGCAGGAAGGGGAGGTGAGGAGGGAGCACTGGGGGTGTCACTGCTCCTGTGTCATCCCCTGCCACTGCAGATTTCAGGGGTGCACTTGCAGCTCCCCTGAGGGCAATGCTGAGTTCATAATGCACCAGGGGCTGGTCTGATGGACACTTGGGTGGGAATGAAAGTGAAACTTCACTATGACACATTACCTCAGCTGGGCCCTGCTCCACAGCCTCCTGGCTCCAAACTCTGCACTCAAATATCCGGCATTTGGGTGAGGAGCCTTCAGAACACATCAGCCCAGACTGGAACCATTTTTTGGCAACTTTATTCCATGTCTGGCTACAAGGATTCTCCAAATCTCTTTGGAATCTGCCTGGAACTCTCTGCCAAAGGATCCTTTGATTCCCAGAGCAGGCACATGCTGTTAATTCAGCTGTGAGGATCCTGAATTTGCTTTCCAGAAACTTTTTCTGTCCTGAGCAGACAAGGCTTCTTGATTTTTTTTTCCATTTTAAGTGCAGTCGCTGCAAAGTGACTGCAGCAGTTCTGTGAAGCAATTAAAATGAGGCCCTTGTTTAAAGGCAGAGAGGAGCAAGATGCACTCTGGCTCTGAGGATAAATTTGGACATGCCATGACCTGGATCATCATAACCTGGATCAAACGACATTGCAAGGCTACTATGTCAGAAACAACTCCTGAACTGCCCCAGGAACTGCTGAATATTTGGGTTTGGTTCAGGTGCAGGTTTGGAGCTGGGCTGTGGTGCTGCTCAGCACTCACAGTGACAGGGATGGGAACACACATATTGCAAGTTTTATCCCTGGGGAAGGGAAAGAAGGGTGGAGGTCACTCAACCGATGTCACGCACAGGAGGGTGGCTGTTCACAGCTCCAGACACACAGGAGACCAACACACAAGTCACAGCCAAGCCACAAGTGTTTCCTGGAGGGAGGAGACGCACCAGCGTAGCACCCCAACACCCTGCACTTGGAGTCCATGCAGCTCTTGGAGAGATGCAGCAGAGGACAGAAACAGGGAAAACATAAATACACCCACCCTCCTGGTTGCGCAAAGACTCACGAGTGGTTACCTGTCCAGAGATCAGTGGGCTTATGTGCATTAGTCGTGCAAGAGGAGAAACAAACTGAAACACAAGTAGTGAGAATCCTCATCTTTGGTATTGTAGCTGTTGAGGTTTTGGTTGCTCTGTTCCTTGTTCTTTTGA
Source organism: Cettia cetti (assembly GCA_013401135.1). Classification (NCBI taxonomy): domain Eukaryota; kingdom Metazoa; phylum Chordata; class Aves; order Passeriformes; family Sylviidae; genus Cettia; species Cettia cetti. The sequence goes on from VZUI01061608.1 coordinate 68,739, forward strand.
AAAAACTGCATAGGCACAAATTAAAGACAATCTTCAACTTTAAGATGAATTGAGTTGTCAAATGAAGCAGCAATTGTACTGGCATTGCTTTGTTCTCATTCTTGTCAACCCTTTCTTTGAGATCTGCTTCCGAAAATGTCCAAGATGTCTGCAGAACACAGTGTGGGACTCATTTGCTTCCTGACATGCTTCCTTGTTTGTTTTTTTTTAAATTTTTATTTTATCTTTCAGTGGAACAGTTTGTTGCAGAAGAAGTAGGTGCAGAAAACGTTTCTTTGGTTTCGATTAAGTAGTACATAAAAAAAGTCTCAAGTGTCTCTAGCGGAGCACAGCCACGCCGGGCCGGGCAGCAGCCAGCGGCCGTTCCGCCGCCGCCAGGGCGGCCCCGCTGCACGGAGCTGGACAGAGGGCTCGGAGCCTGCCAGGCTTCCCCAGCGCCAGCAACCACCCGCACCAGCCATGACAAAGAGAAATGGCAAGTTATAAACATCTTTGGCTTGCAGAAATCCTGTCTCTTTGGTGTGCTGTGTTCCTGCCAGCTCGGGGAGCTGGCAGGGAAAAGGAACTTAAGGATGCAATAGAGCGAAAGGCGGCACATCAGAAACGGTCAGTGGCATCTGAAGGGCTTGTTTCTGTTTCTTTTCCTGCTTGAAAGTACTACAAAATACTGATCAAATGAACAAAAATACACTGAATGCTAAAACAGGTTTCAGTAACAGCCGTTGCCAAGGAGAAAACCAGATTCCCAGAAACAAAAAAGGATGTAATAATGTAAATTAATCTAGATCTTCCAAAACGTTGTGTTTGCTCCATGAACTGTAGCAGCTCCATCGACCTCCTGAGTGTGCATTAGGTACAAACACAGAGCTTGTGAGGAACTGCCAGCTGTGCTTGAGGCTCGTGCCATCTCCACAGTGTTCCTGGGATATCAGGCTGCAGCTGGCATGGCCGCCCTGGGCAGCCCAGGGCAGGACCATGGCTGTAGCTACCGGCTTTGTGCTTGATACTTTGAGCTCAAGGGAACTGAACTTGTCTGATCCAAGAACAAGCTGATTAAATTAAACTAAAAAACCAACCAAAAAAAAAACCTTAAATCTGATTTTTTTTTTCCCCGAAAACACTTAACAAAACCATGCCTGAGTTTAAAAACAGGGTCTTGGGTTTTTAGTATCTGACTTTGTGCTCCATTATCGTGTGGCCGCAGGGTGGTGTGGCCAGCACACGGCAGGCGACGGCCACAGAAACATGGGGCTCAGGAGAAACCTGCCTCAAGAAGGACTCCCCTACATTTCAGACCTGCTTCGCCTGTCCTGAGCATAGCATCGTGTGGAGAGAGGTTAATGTGGAGCCTGTGCCTGCTAAGAGAAGCCGTAGGAGTGTCCTGGGGAACAGCTGGGCTGGGGTTGCTTGCGGGGGGATTGTGCTTTAGGTCACCAGCGAGGGGCCCTGCTGCGAAGCCGCTCTCTCTGCGCTGTGCCGGCCGCGCTGCGCCCCTCACGCCTTGGTGCAGGTGCTGGGGGCCGAGGAGGAACCCCCGGAGCTCAGGTCGTCCTGCCACTTCTCCAGGCTGCGCCGGCGGGCATTCATGAAGAAGTTGCTGACGGTGGTGAGCTCCAGGCCCAGCTGCTGGGAGATGGTGATCTGCATTTCTTTGGAGGGACGCTTGTTCTCCTTGAAGATGGCGAACAGCGTTCGGCGCTGGAGGTCCGTGAAAACCAGGCGGGATTTCTTCTGGGAGTTGTTCCGCTCTTTGTTGGGCTCTTGCTCTTTGCGTTTGCAGGCTGGGAGGGGGTGGCAGAGACAGAGAGAAAGTGTCAGGGTGGTGCCCACAGACCCCACCAGCCAGCCCGATGGCAGGCACTGTCACACAGTGGGGGCAAGTGTCAGCAGCTGAGCTAGCATTACTCTGGCACATGGCACCAAATGGCTCCCAGAGGAATACAGCGGGCTGCATTGCTTTGACATCCCCAAAACCTCTCAATAGCCAGAAAAAACAGCTGTACATAAGTTCTGTCCCTTTAAACAGCCCAAAGCAAACCCCAGCCAAAGCTCAGTAGCAGCAACTTTATGTGACCACCTAGGGGAAAAAACCCCACTGGGCCTGCTCGGCCTCCCAGCGCAGGGGTGAGGCACTGGCTCACCTGGCCCTGCCCTGCTCCTCCCCTGCTGTGCCATCACCCCAGGGCACTGCTCCCATCACCTGTGCACCTTCCCGGGGCCTGTCCCAAGGGTGAAGCCAGGCAGAAGCACCGTCAGAGCTCAGGTCAGGCAGGGCAGCAGTGCTGGACCATCACTGAGCCATGCTAATGGATCCTAAAACCCATTTGTATTAATAGCTGCTCTGTATTTATTAGCAGAGAGAGAACAGCAAGTGCTGAAACCAATACCACTGCCGGAGCACAGCCACACTTAAAAATAGCCTGCCCAGGCCGTCTGCACTGGGCACAGAGAGAAAATCCATATGTTGACATGGTTAGGTAATGTGCTGGGACAAAATGAGCCCAGAGAATTCATAAGCGGGCGGGTTTTAAGCAGCCCTGTTAAATAATTCTGCAGGTCTGGAATGTGAAATGAAGCTGGCCCAAAAGTCAAAGTCAGACTGTGAAAATGTCTGTAATTAACCCAGTCAGGGCTGTACCTGTGTGGAGCCTGACTCAGGCACTGTGGCACTGACTGCCTCCTCCTGTGCAGGGGCAGAACCTCCCAGCATTTCTGCAGGAAACTGGGGCATTTTGTTGGAGTGCCTCACGCTGACCCCTCTCAGCTGCCAAATTCCAGTGGCTGCAGCAGAGCTGCCTCTGGGAGGGAGATGAAGGTCAGACCTCAAAATACCCCAAAGCATAAGAGAAGGACAGCCCTGAGAGTCGAGCTGAAAGCCAGACAGGGGCTGTGGGTGAATGTTCCCAGCACAGCCCTCCCGGAGCAGTGGCACCAGCACAGGGCTCCAGCGGGGAGCCATGGCAGCAGGAAGCAGCAGGATGCTCCTGCCTGGACACAGCAGAGGTATCAAGGTGAGCCTGCACCTGTGTCCAAGTGGCCAGACTCACCTCTCTGAGGCCATTACCTCAGAAGCAGCAGGAGGGAAGAATCTGGGCTCTCTGACACTGCACAGGTAACACCAAACTCCTGTCTGAGTTACAAAAGCAGATTTGAAGCTGGGTTTGCTTAGCCACATGTCCAGAATCCACATGGCAATGTCGCCGGTGCTGGGGACATGATGAGCACCAGCATCTTTGCTGCAGCTTCTAATCGGTTCCGGGACACTGGGAGGAGTGGAGTGTTTCCTACCATCACTAATTTATGTCCTGAGATACTCTGCGTTTTACAGTTATTGGTATCTGATAATAAATAATGCAGAGGTATGTGCTTTTTGATGCATTCAGTAAATACTTTCCTTGAACTGTTGAGTTTGCTCTTGAAAAGGCCCCACAAAGGCAAATGCTGCACCTGACGTGCATCTCTCAGCAGAGAAAAATGGGGTGAGCACTCTAATAAAATCAAGTGATTTTCTGGGAAGAAAGAGAAAGGTTTTAACAGCAGAGGGAAGGGAAGAGACCATCTGGATTCTAAGCACAATTTGATTTATTAGCTGTGGTTAAACCTGAACATATCCTATGAAAGAAAATGGACAACCAGCAAGAACTGAAAGCCATAACTGTGGAAAAAAAATAAACATAAAAACATAAAGAAAAAAATTCTTCTGCATTGGACTAAAGATGCTCTTTCCCAAACAATACAGGAACTGTTCAGAACTGGGGTCAGTGCTGCCTCCCTTAGCATGGACCAAAGCAGAGCCCCACAACTTGAAGAGCATTAAGAAGGTGCAGGTCTGTGACACCCTGAGTATCATAACACTGAATTTCCCTACTCATAGTTCATTTGTCAGATTTCCTGTAACAACGACTCTGATTTTCCATTTTCCTCCCCATAAGAGAGGAACCTAGCTAGCCCAGGCATTCCAAACAGCCACAAATCCTGAAAAATATCTATAAGCTCTAGTGCTCAGCTCAGCCCCACCCTCTGAGCACTCAGGCACGAGGCAGGGATGCTCCAGGGCCTCTCTCGGCTCCTACGCTTTGAGGACACGAATGTCACCGGCATCAGGAGGAGGAAGAGGCCAGGGAGGGCCGGAGCAGTGCCCGAGCAGCCCAGGGAGAGGCGGAGCCACTTGCCGGGATACTGAAAACATCACCAACACAGCTCCCGTGCCTCTCCGGTTCTGGATGTTTGTACTATCGGCTAAAGGGACTCTGCAGCCATGAGACAAAGAGCAGGCGCTAAGAAGGAGCCAAGCAGAGACCAATATTCCCTTAATCCAGCTCTAGGTCCTCACTCTCCACGGTTCCTAAGGACAAACCGTGAATATTGATCCTGCCTAAGTGGTTTGTGCAGGTGCAAAGTCACCCAAACCCAGTTATCTGTCTGATGGAACTAAAACTGCTCCTCTATTCGATTTTGGAGAGGACTCAGTGTGAGGCAAATGCAATTACTCTGGTAACACTGAACACAATGAAATGACCATCAAAACGTTTTCTAAAGATTTAAAATGTTTTTCTTTTGCTGTGATTCACTTAAAGCAACCCCTTGTACATCGCTGTTACTACAATCTCTTAAAAACTAGGCCTCAGAAATCAATCTGATTACCCCTCTGAATTAAGTATGCACGAATGAGAGCGATTGAGATCAATACAAATTAGGTTAAGTACTCCGCTGTGTACAAAATCATTATGGAACAAGGAGCAATCAGAATGAAGATGCAAATAATCACATTGTCGGGGTGGGCAGCCAGTGCTGCTCATCCCAGCTGCTGCACGCACATCAAACTCGTTTTTGAAACCCTAGGAATGCCCTTGATGGCATTTATCCAGAAAAACAGATTGGATGTGTAGCACAAAGTTAATTCTGTTCTTCCAGAGAAGATCTGCTCACTCATCCTTTGTAATGGTGAGGTGTTCCCTGTTTGGAGATCCAGGGATTCTTGCAGTGCTCACAGAAAAAAAGAAGCTCCCAGCCTGGCTGTTTGCAGCCAGTAAGGCATTTTCTTGGTACCCCACCTGATTTTTCCCTCTCAGTCCTGTCATAATCCTAGGGAATGCCACTCCCCTCCAGGCCCTACATCCTGCAGCTCTGAGAAGAAAAGATGAAAGGTTTTGGGGACATGGCTCCTTTATGTTTCTTCCTGGCTCGCCACAGTTCTCAGGCTGTTAGCCTCCAGTCTCCTGTAAATCTGCTGGATGGCCAGAATTGGACTGTAAATTCTGCTTCCTCCCTGCAGTGCTGCAGCACCCACCTCAGCACAGGATCTCTGACAGGAGCCTCTGGGTACCACTGGAACCTTCCAGCACAGCACAACTCTGGATCCTTCCAGCTGAACTCAGAGAGTCCTTCATGGTTAACACTTGGGAGATTTATGATTCTTCTTTTGTGGAGATTCTCCCTTTTGAATCCCAAAATAGTTTCCAGCTGAATTATAACACTTTCCATTGACAAGGATTTATATTCCCCTTGTCAGAGCACAGGGATGAAGCCAGGCCTCCGCAACACCCAGTGCTCTGCCTATTGGAGCAGCATCTCCAAGTGATGTGCCAGCACATCCCCAGAAGTTCCCAAACACAGCTGTGTCCTTCTCCTGTGGAGAAAGGGAAGAACTTTGGGCATTTTTTCCAAGAAAGGGCTGGGAATTTTAAAGCTGGTAAGCAAGAGCTGATTAACAGCATTAAATCTTACTGCAAGGGGAAGGACAGATCTAGTGAAACCTTGCTGTGTGCTCCTGTTTTCAGGAATTCTGGCCCCTGGGAGAAAGTAGGACATGAGCATTTCCTTTTACCACCTCTTATCGTTAGGGTGGAATTAGGAAGAGCAGGAGAGGACAGGAGCAAAGCTCTTCCAAGTTATCTGGGGAAGGCAGAGCTGTGCTGCCCTCCGAGCTCTCCTTGCACTGCGGCTGAACACAAAGCAAGAGCAGCCCTGTTTCTCCACACACTCAGGTCCCCATTTCCTTCTTCCCAGGGGCTTAGGAAAGCTCAGCTTTGGCAGGAGAGGGTCCCTCCTCCCTCCTCCAGAGAGGTGGAGGTGAGAAAGGGAGGGGAGAGGGGTCAGGGATCCCACCCTGCCCAAGGAAGGAGTGGGCAGGACAAGCCCAGGGGAGAAGGAACACGGAGAAGAAGGTGTATGGGAAGCTCTCTGAGGAAGACTTCCTCTGCTCTTCCTTCACCTCCTGCAGCCCAGTGCTGCTGCCAAAGCTTAATGCCTCGGCATAGGCCCCGTGCTCCCATCCCATTATGAGGGGATGAGAACTGCTGGAAAATCACCGCTGCTCATAAATATGTTCCCTGCTTACTGAGAGATATTTTCGTCTTGGAGACAATTTGTGTTTTGGGAACCTGCCAGCCTCTATCACTTGTCTAATAATTCCTCTGTGCAGCATTTACCAGTGGTTTGAGTCCCTTTTTTCACAATGGAGCAGTTGGATTTTATAGCTCAAAACCCCCAAACAACCCCAAAACACTCCAATTTCTGTTTTGATTGCATTTCTCTCTGCCATCAGCGAGTTGTCTGGCTGATGTTATCACCAAACCCATTTGAGATTAGTCTGTTTGGTATGATTTCTGTGTGCAAACCCCTCTATAAATCAGAGAGCCTTTTATGCAAAAGTCTGCAAGATTGATAGAGCTGGATACCAAGTCTTTTACCTCGGAAAAGGAGATGTATTATCTGTCCCGCTGGATATAGTGCTTTCCCTGCATATTCATTGCCCAGGTATGACGGGCTTTTTCCAGAGGAGGCAGGAGACAAGATGGGAGCCTTACATACAACAGATTGCTATCAGAAGGAAGGGAATGCTCTTTTTTTGCCGTGTCTAGTAGGGATAAAATGAGAAGCAAAGGATTTAAAAGACAAAAAGTGAGATTAAGGCCAGTCATTAACGGGTTTTTTGTACCTGTAAACCCTGGAAGAGGCCGCTTGGGTAAAAAATCCCCCTCTGGAGATTCCTGAAGAAAGGGGCAGACTGTCAGGACAAGTGATGTCCGCAGTCCCTTTCAGGCCTGCTTTCCCCCTGAGCTCCATTCTCTGCACACCTGCAGAGCCCCGTTTGCACTCTGAAGGCAGCTCCAGGGGAGCTGCTCTGATGAGAGGAGTCTGCTGCCTTTAGTGCTCAGAGGCTCGGCACAGCCGTGTCGGGTACCGCAGGAAGCTTGTCATCTCCCAGTAATGGCTAATTGGAAGGGAAGGAAAAAGCTCTTGCAGCTGCTGGATGGCAGCAACATCCAGGACAAGGTTTTGTGAATAATACCAGGGAGGAGCACCAAAGATGAGCCCCCGGGGCCACAGTGCAGAGCAAAAACGCCTCTACAGAGTGTGGGAAGAACCAGTGCCAGTTACTGGGAAATAATCCTTCTGGCAAAAAATGTTCTCCCCTTTTTGCATTCCTTGCCACAAATAAATTGTGGCAATTTTCAGCTGCAGAGGAATAGTTGAGTTTGGGATATTTCAGTTCAAACAGTGATGGGCAAGAGATACAGGAAAAAAAGCGATGCTGGGGGAATATTTTTATAAGGAAATAGTGAAGAACAGCTTCAGAATGAGTAACACACCATGACCAGTTCATTGTTCCTTTTAAAAAGTAGGGGGGAAAACATAGAAATGCACTTAATCCAAAATGTACTCAGAATTAACTTTATCAAATAATCAAAAAACCGATAAAACTCATTTGCTTGGCAAAAACAGGATTCAGATTTCTGTGTGGCAGAAACACCTTCAGAAATGATGTGGAACAAAGAGCTGGGGCAGGGTATTATTTTGGAAAGTTGGTACAAGAGAAATAAAATTTATCAGCCAGCACCACAATTTACTGCATGGATTGTTCAAACACAACCACTAATCTATAGCTGAAGAGAGCACCAATATTTCAAGCCACTAAGCACCTTTCAAAGAACCTTTACATACCTGTATATTTAGTTCAACACTAAGAAATAGCTTTATAAATAGGAAACGTGCCTGGCACAGATGTTACTGTGCCCTTATTTTTAGCTGGAGATACAGACAACAAAATGGTCTCAAATTCCAGGGAAGAAACATTTGGTAGGGCACAAAGAGGCAGAGGATGGGTGGACAGCTGTCCACAGCCCACTCCTCACTGTGAGACCCCTCTCCTCGGCCTGGGGCACTTGGGCGTGCAGGGGCTCAGCCCTGGGATGTGACACTGCCACCGCCCACTCCTGGTACTGTCACCCACGGCTCGCCGGGCCCGGGCCAGGGACAATCCGCGGCCACCGCCTGCCCCGAGGTCTTTCCTGGCTCCTGCACCCGCTCTCCTCCTCCCTTCCCTCCATGCCGGCTTTCATCCCTCTCCGCCGCTCTCCGTGGTACTGACAGCTCTGAGCACCGAGCGGGCATCGCGCAGTTCTGCTCAAAGGAACCATTGATGGTATTTTGGTATTAAAGTGTTTCACCATCAATAAGGCGAAGGCAAACAGGCGGCGGAGCGCTCTGCTGACCGCGCAGAAATTTAGGGATTGTCTGTCGGGTCCGCTTTCCCGAGACCGGAGCCCCGATTCCCCCGTCCCGAGGGCAGCCCCGCTCTCCCGGCACCAGCCCCTTCTGGGGACGCGTCCCGGTCTGATGCCGCCTTCGGGGGTGGTTTTGCGGCAAAAGCGATGGTCCGAGCCTCCCAAAGCCCCGGCGTGCCCCGGGGGCAGCACGGTGTCCCCGGGAGGGCACTCGCCGCTTCCCCGGCGGCAGCCGCAGCGAGGCGCGGGACCGCAAAAGGATGCTCTGCCCTCGGAGCTCCAGAGCACCCGTGGAACTCCCCGTTCACAGCGGGTCCTGCCCCCACCTCCCCGCGCAGAAACCCCCAGCACCGTTCCCTGACAGAGGGATCGTAAGGACCCACAAGAAGAGACAATAAACACAGAAATAGTAAGATTATTTTAGATTAGGTTAGAATACAATAGACAACACAATATATTTTCTATAATAAGTAAAATATTAAGCATACTCATGCTGTTCCCACAGAGAGAGGGGGATTACCCTTCAAGGACAGCAGATGTGCACCCCACTTGGGAAAAATTTCCAGGAGTATGGGGCAAATAACTGGTGGGTCGTTTTTGTTTTTAAAAACCTGAAATACTTGTGGCTTTTTGCCCATGCTCAGAGGGATTTAAGCCAGCTAGTAAAAGGGGAGAAGGAAGCACTGAGGCAATGGGGCTGCATATTCACACGTGGTAATAAAAGAAAATTAAAATAATCGATTTTCTGAAGGGAAAAGTAATTTGCAAAGGTCTTTCCCACTCCATGGGGAGTCCATGGCCACTCAGCACCTGAGCTCTCTCCAAAGTTTACTCCTGGATGCAGAGGCATTCAGGGGGACTGGTAAAGCAGAGATCCAGAATTATGCAGGCATAACTCTGCATGCAGCTGTGATTCCTGATTTTGTGCTCTATATGCAAGGCTCCACGGGGAGCCCCCACCCGGGATCAGTGCTGGGAAGGAAAAGCACCAGCCACGTTACTGGAAATGAGCCGGCTCAGGTTCCAGATCAATGAAAACTGGGTCCACGCGTTGATGCTCCTGTTGCCAGCATTAATGCTCTTTTAATCTTCTAAACATTATCTGCATCGATTTCCCTCTCGATACACGTTTGTTTGTGAAGGCGACATCACCGCGTGCTCGGCAAAACACCCAAACCCCTTCTGTCCCTGATGCCCCTGTCGCAGACAGACCTGGCAGCAGATTCGGCTGCAAACAGAGAAGAGCCGGATGCGCGCGGCTGCTGGAAAGGACGAGAGGAGTTTGTAGTCGGCTTTAGAGCCGAGGAGAGGATCAGCGTCCCTCTCCCGAAGGGCAGCACAGCCGGGACTGCCCCGCACCTCAGGAAAGCTCGAGCGCTCTCCGCGGGGATTCTGGAGACCCCAGGCCGCGGGTGTTTAACCCGGAGCACCTCTGCTTAGAGGTCGGGCAGGGATTAAGGCCATCAATCATCCGTGGCTCCTCTTCCGCCCTGCTCCGCGCATCCCAACCTCGCTCGGCAGCTGCCCCTCGTGCAGGAACTCTCTGTGCCCATTTCACCACCGCAGAGACCCCCGTGTCCCCTCGGACCCCTCCGGGTGTGCCGGCAGAGCCGGCAGCCCGGAGGACAGCCTGCTGTGTACCTGCCCACCGGGAAACCATCTGCCCGCGTCGGGATGAATTGAAATAAAAGGACTGACTCGGTGGCACAAATATCCCCGGATTTTCGTAGCTGTCAGAGCAGAGCACCCCGGCTCCCGGCCCCCGCCCCATGCTGCGGTCTGTCCCACGCGTGTCTGCCCGTGCCGCAACCCCCCGTGTCCTCCTACACCCACGTTCTCAGCCGCGCGGTTTCCGGGGAGCGGGAAGGCAGCCTCGGCCGTGCTCCACGGTGGGGCCCTGCCCGCATTTGCGCGGGACCGGCCGGGGGGCGACCTGCGGGCACCCACCGCGCCGCGGGCGCACTCCGCACGGCCTCACGGCAGGGACAGCTCTCGCTGGCTCCGTCCCGCTCACCTCCGGTGCGGGCGCTGCCGGGGGCCGGTGCGGGACTCGGTACCGGGGGTCGCTGCCCGCCGCCCCCCCCACCGCGGCCCCCGCAGAACAATGGGGGCTGCGGCGCTCCGCGACCGCGCCAGGGGGCGCCCGCGCGCCCTCCGCGGACAATGCGGCCGGGCCGGGGCCGCGGGGGCTGAGGGGCTCCGGCCCCCGCCCGCTCCCACCGGCCCCGCCTGTCCCGGGACGCCGAGTCCGCGCCCGGCCTGCCCCACTGCGCCCGGCAGCGGCAGGAGGGATGCTCACGGAGAGCGCGGTGCGTTGCGGAGCGCGCACCTTCAGCACCCGGCCCTGGAGAGCAGCCCCGGCCCCGCCGCCCAGCAATGCTAGCGGAGAGCGCTCCTCGGCCGGCCCCGAGCCCCGCATAGCCTCGCCGGACAGAGCCGGGGTGCGCGGAGCCGGCGCTGCGGGGGACGGGGACCGGCCAGCTCCGCACAGCCCCGTGGTTCACGGCGGAGCGCGGAGCGGGGAAGAGGCAGGGCCGGGCCGGCGGAGGACGGATCGCGGGGCCGGCCGGTCAGCGCTGCGTTCCGGGGGTCGCGCTCCGCTCCCCGAGTGGCACCGGCTTGCACCTACCTGCCAACCGCAGGGCAGACATCCTCTGGAACTCCGGCTCTTGCAGCCACTTCCACATCCTGCGGAACGTCTCCCGGCCGGACTTGAGTTTACTCCAAGGCTTGGGGTTCCGCAGCAAGTCCGAGAGGGTCCCCTGGGAGCGACACAGCACTCGTTGGGCGAAGATGGCCTGAGGGATGCTGTAGCGCTTCAGCTCCGCCGTGATCCTTTGTGCCACCTCTTTGGTGTTGATCTCCTCTAGCTGCCCCGCGCCGCTCCCCTGCGGGCCTGCGGCGGCGGGCGGCCGCTCC
>VZUI01061618.1:0-11230 GCA_013401135.1 Cettia cetti
TTGTTTATTTTAATATTCCTAGTAAAGAACTGCTATTCCTATTCCCAAATCTTTGCCTGAAAGCCCTTAATTGCAAAATTATAGTAATTCAGAAAGAAGGGGGGTTACATTCTCCATTCCAGGGAAAACTCCAGTTTCCCCTGGCAGATACCTGTCTCTAAACCAGGTCGTGCCTATGACACAGTGGGAAGCAGGCACTGAAATATTTCCAAAGTACAGTGTATCAGGCCAAAATGGTGTGCTGAGCTGTTCCTGGCACTCTAGTGAGAACTAGTTAGAGTCAGCGTACTGCTGTGCACTGTGTTACTTGGTTACTCAGAGCCAGAAGCAAGTGGTTTTGTGCAGAGTTAAAATAGCTGCCCAAGCATTTATAATGTATGTAGCTGCTCTTTCCACTCATTCTTGGCAGCGAAAACCTTTGAAATGTTTTTGGTTGTAACTGTTGTGATGTTAAAAAAAATTATTTCTACAGTACAGATAAATATCATTATTTTAAGTAGAATGACCACAGGTGACAAATAATAGCACATAGGATTCACAAACTTTTGGATATCACATTTAAAATTCTATTGTATTAAAAGACATCAAAAGCTAATACAAATTGTTTCTGTCTGCTCACTATATTATCATATGTCTTCTTGAAATGATTCATATATCAGGTGTGTTTGGGGTTTTTTTTAAAGCATCACAAGAGTTATACTTATTCTGACATGGTTAGATTTTGATACTTCTAGTGTTACCTTAATTCTACCCTTGATAAATTTATGTTCCAACTGCTAGAGACTGGGCTGAAATATATCGCATAAATTTCTGCTTTGAAAAAGAAGAAATAAAACTACATTATAACAGGAACATAAACAAGATCTTTTGAAATTAACTTTTCTGTTCTTCCTCTTGTTACTGATGTACTAGAATTTGTAATGTAATCAGCTATTTTAAATGGAACATAAAACGGCTGAAACCATGTCTGGGTTCTCTACACAGACTTATGTATGAAAGTTTTTCACAATAAACAAATTATGTTGTGAAAAAATTAAGAGATTCTAATGCAGGGAGATGATAATCTCATACTAAAAATATTTAAAAATAAACAGGGTTTATAGTGCTTGAGGGAATTTTCCAGAAAACCTCTCAAATTAGAATGTAGCATCATTTACAATAACAATTATATTTGATGCTTGTTGCTTTCATTTGAGAGAGTTGCAGAACAGGGATTATTGAGATTTACTTAGACTGTATATTGAAAACTACTGGGTTTTATATTTATACAAATTTATACAATAAATTTTCCTATTTTTCTACTTTATTTTTGTAGTATTCCTTACCCATTTGTGTTGATCTTTTACTAATTTTCACACAACAATGATGGAAATCCAAAAGGACAAAAGAAGACCTTTACACCTTCCTTAAAATTTGCCATTATAAAGGTAATATTGGAAATGCTCACTCACAGGCTGGCAACCCTTGCTCTAAAGAGCAGCAACATCCAGAATTTTACTCAGGTAAAGACACAGAAAGCAATAGAAAGATAATATAAATTGTCTATTTACTCCATGAACTCTGAAGTCTATGGTTTGTGGAAAACTTTTATAGGTGAGGCACTTCAATATACAGCTGAGATGCTCCCACACTCCTGAACTAGCATGCATTCATGTATTTGTGTTGGCCCAGCAAAATCAATCATGGGTAGATACTCCCACAATAGTAGATTATTGTCTATTTTTCACAACAGCAGAGTAGAATCTCAAGTAAGTTTTTGTTTTGGACTATATATGTGCTCTCAATAGGAAAAGGAAGTGGGCAGGAAGAAGATGAAATTACCTTCATTTTCAGGATTTACAAGGTCCCTCAATGTGCAAAGTAAACATGTCTACTATTTACATGGGCAAACCTGATGGCTTTGTGAGAAACCAAACACCTACACACAAAATTTATTTTAAAAACTTTGCTTCTAGCTCTGCAAAATAGACTCTAAGCAGTTTCATTTTACCTTAACTAATAAAGGCAGGTTTAGTTGCATTGTGAGCTGTTAAAACTAACAGAGGACCATAACAGAGGATGCATTCCAGTAAGACTGAAATGATAAATCAGAGTGGCTGTGACTTGTACATTAGTATAGCTACTGTAATAAAAGTTGCTGGCTTTCTTTGTGTAGGCCTGAATATTTAAGATGCAGGATTCTAAGACAAGAAAACATTGCAATGTTATCAGACAAAATTTCCAGTCTTGGTTTTATTTTCATTGAAAAATACTGTATTTTTACACAGAGCCCTTGCTTAAAATCACATTGTGGCATCTTTGTACATTAAGGATGTATTGTTGACAGTAACACCATCAAAATTTCACCCATTTTATGTTTTAATAATATATTATTCCTTCTAATTTGTCACACCTCCATACCTTTTTTTTTGGATTTCAAAACCCAGCACAGGATACTCTGAAATAAATTATATGCTGACAATTTAAGTCTTGTAAGAAAAGAAAGATTTGGAGTACAACCACTGAAGTCCTCAGGAGCAGTGAAATTTGTAAAGATACTTTATTCCATCTTAACACAGCCATAAAATACGGAAGATTACCTGCTTTTCTGCCATACTTTCATATAGACATACATTTCGTACATTTATCCAAATGACATATTTTCCCAGCAATAACATGAAAACAGTCATCTTTTTTTTCATGCTCTATGGTACAGGCCAAATGACTAAGTATTTAGAGATTGTTCTTTAAGCTCTGTGAAAAATGTAGTAAGAGTCTACATTGGGCTAAAAACTTTGAAGAAGCTATTGCATAATAAGCTACAGTATGAGTTTAGTAGATACAAACTCTCTCACAGCAACAACGTGCTCACATCTGATCTTCAACTGCAAGTGCAGATGGTTCACCCTTCTGTCATTAAAGAAGCAAATTTTACTCACATTTGCAAGAAACAAACAGGTAAAAAACAAGGAACAGTTAATTGTTGGAGAATTGTTTTTCTTTCAATATTTTAAACTCCATGAAGTTGGGTTTTTTTTTCCTAGCTGCAAAGAGAAAAATGATGACTTTCTTTCTGTCCAGCTTTTAAGACAATTAAAGGTACCTTTTCCAAGTAAAAATATCTTTTCCGTTGATGCTTTTCTACTGAAGCTATTCTGTATACTGTGGCGTGTTCTCCCTAACTATTGTCATTTACCTGTTCTTCAATCATAAAATTTTGATTCTAGTATCAACACTGTTGAGTATCTGTTTTATCTGTGATGATCAGCTATGTCCTCACTAGAATAAGACCTCAAAATTCAGATTATGTTGTTCTTATTTTACAAGAATTGGTAGTTGTTCAAGGCTTTGAAAAATATTTTTCAAAAGCTAAATACAACATAAATTCATATAGTATTAATGCCCTCTAGTAAGTCAGCATGAATTATCTGTAACTGAACACAGTTCTGTTTGAATCTTAATTATACATCTTTCAGTCATAAAATTCCATTTCATGAAAATGTAATTTACATAATAAATGCACAAAGGGAATGCAAGGAACAAGAATATGCATACCTGAAGTTTATAAGTTGCTAATGCTTGCCACAAAACTAATTAATATTGAAATAATAGCTTCTAGCTATCATATGTTGAATGTCGCTGACTATATTCAGAGAGTTAAGTCTTCACTTTTTATATCCCATGAAAGAAAAGAGCAGGCACATCTGAGGGTAAGAATTAAGAATAAAGCTATTAAAAAAACATTCTAATGTAACAAGATCACCTGCTGCCATTTTGGGGTTTGATTTCTTTTTCTTTAATGGAATAGCATTTTATAGAAGAAAGCTGAGTAAAAGAGTATGTAGCATTTAAGTACTCAAAGCTCTACAGTTTCAGGCATGTTTTCCTAAAGAAAAAAAAAAAAAAAAAGTTGTACTTTTATTTAAAAGTGCTTTGCTTTCTGTTTGACCATTTCAGCAATTCCCCTCCATTCCTTGCCTTATGAATTTATCACTGTACACTGTGAGCTTTATTCAGAGCCTCTCTGAGAGGAGCAGTGAATTACTTCAATGCAAACTGAAATATCACAAAGCAAAGAACGCAGCTGGAACTCTATCATCAATGTGGAAAGGGGTGGTACTATAAGATATCTTGAAATTTTTTTGTCTTTACTAACAGAAGAATTATCTTGCAGATTAAGGAATGAGTTAAAAATGAAGGGAAGTAACAGCTGACTTGAAACCAAAATAATTTTTTGACATGGGCATGTGCAGAGAAAAGGTGCACTTGGTTGAGCCATATACATTCTACCAAGGATGTCTTGTGTTTTTAAACCATGGAGTTAACTTGAATCATCTCTCAAGTTAAATATGTTTGAATATAGATCTACATGTAAAAATAAAACAGCTTTGTCAGACTGAAATATACACAGCCAAAGATCTTCTGATCTGGGAAAGGAAATGGGAAATGGAGAGAATTTAAAACAGAAAGACCCATGCAACTCTTAGAAAAAGGAGCTTAGATGAAGAGCTTTGGCAGCAAAAATAAAACAGATTGACTTTCCTTGGACCATTCAGTGGAGCAGTGATTTCTCTCTTTTGTGGATATTCCTGTGTATTCTGTACCTCATGATCCTTATCAGGAGGCTTCCATTACTATGTATTTACTGAAATAATAGAAGAAACCTATTGATAGGAGTAATGCTGTGCAGAGGAAGAACATATCCATTGCCAACAGGTTTTCTTCTAAAGATAGTAAAAGTAACACTGAATTTTTTGGCAGCAGCTAATTTTTAGAAGTCTTCCCTCTAGAGGTTTCAATAAGAAAAAATATCCTTTAAAAAAAATTAAATTTAGAGAGTAATAATAGTATAATTGGTTTAGTCTTCATTACACTTCAAAAGTGCTAGCTGCAGAAGATATAAAATATTTTTTCTCATACACAAACACATTGTCCCATGATATAGAAACTCTAAATCTTTATCACTTTTATTACTCAGAGGTAGGGACCAAGGGTAATGTATGAACAGTATAGTATTACTATACTATGCTCTCATTTTGTAGCAAAAAGTGGTCTATATTGGTATGACAGGCTTACTTAAATTTAAAAGATTTCTTAAGAAAAAGTAAAGAAAGAACAATATTTACCATTTTAATTAAATCTTATTGGGGCTTTAAAATCAGCTACTGACTGCCAGGTCTCAGACTGGCAAGGCTGAGTCATGCATTTCTGTTCTTCACAGTGTCATGTTCTAAGGAGGATGGGAGTGGAATCAGACCTAGTAATGAAAAAGAGCTCTTTTATTCATTTGCCAATTTCCAAATGTGTAAAGGTCAGAGATCCACTTGGTCTTGCAATGAAGCAAGGATTGTGTTGTGTCTGGGTAAACTTTGAAGGGGTTTGTGGTGGACAGGGTAGAGGAATAAAGGTATTTCAGATGAGATATGGAAACTTGCTTTTCCAACCCCTCTACTAATGCAGACACCACTGATCACAGGAAGGGAAGAACTTGTTGTATCCCACCTATGGCTGTTGGCTAAACTAACACAAGGACAATGATTAGATCGTAAAGTACAGGAAATGTCCCTGGGTTAGGGAAAAAATAGAGAATGAAAGTGACTTCACACTTTTGAGACTCTGGTGCTCTTATAGCACTCCACGGCAAGAGAGCAGCACCAGACTGGTAATAGATCTGTAGCATGTGGTTTACAAGAATAGCCTGAAAAGTGCATCTGGTTATCATGAGAATGGAAAAACTGAGGACAGCGGGACGTCCACCTGCTATATGCAGGTTTATGATGAGCAGTTGTAGACAAGACAAAAGCCATACTCTCCTGACAGGTACAGAACAAACACAGGAGACAAGAGACATAAAGTGCAACAAAAGAAAATCAAACAAAACAGTTTTGTTTTGAGGAGCAAAAGGAATAGGGGAAAATATGTAGAGGAGCTTTTTAAGCACAGGAATGTAGTACCAGAGGAAATACAGGAGTCTCTGCCCCTGGAAATCGGCCATATATCAACTAGGCAAGATGATGAGCAACCTGTTTTAACAAGGAAACTAGTCTAAGGTAAGGACTGGACCGGATGATTTCAAAGATCACTTCCAATCTGAGCCATTAACGAACTGAAGATATAATTTTGACCCTCTTAAAATACTGAAATTATCCATATGTTTATATTAGTAAACTCACTTGCTGAAAAAGTAATTTTATGAAAAATTTGTCAGACAATAAAATATCTGAAGAACACTGAGAAACAATTTTCAAGAAAGTTTTTTTTTTTTTGCAAAAAAGAAGAATTATGAATGAGATATCTTCTGCTTGATGATATGTTTTTGTAAAATAAATCACACAGAATCACAGAATAATTTAATTTGGAAAAGACATCTGAGATGTCCAACTTGAGTGATCGCCTTGTCAAAAAGACCCTAGAACTTAGTGCCATGTGCTGTCGCTTCTTGAACACCTTCAGGGGTAGTGACTCCCCCACATCCATGGGCAGTCTGTTCCAATGGTTAACAACCTTTTTTGTGAAGGAATTCCTGTCGATGTTCAACCTGAACCTCCCTAGTGCAGCTTGAGGCTATATCAGCCTGTCCCTGGTGGTCTGGGAGAAGAGGCCAATCCCTGGCTACAACCTGCTCTCTGGTAGTTGTAGAGAATGATAAGGCCACCCTTGAGCTCTCTGCTTCATGCTAAAGAACCCTAGTTCCCTCAACTCCCTCTGTCCATGTTGTCACAAAGAAAAATACAACAATGTATTGGCACAAAGAAAGTGAATGTTGATTAAAATTTGTTCAGGCTGTCAGGATCTCATGAGAAAAGATATTTTCCATGCTTCATTAATCTATGCACATTATCAACTGCTCTGCTTCACTGAATGTGAGCTGAGAGTTTTGAGGAGCAATGAAAACCTTTCTCCTGTTATATTATTAATCACACTACAACATTTTTATGGCTGTATCTACAGATCCAATTTCATCAGCAGAGGTTGCATAAAGCTGGAAAGGGTGGGATTTGTTTTGGTGCCATCAATTATGCTTCTAGGAAGATGAAATTAATATTTGTGTTTAGTAACAATGAGAAGTTGCCTCTTTGGGGTCCTAGGTTTGTGCAGGGTAGATGCATTCATATGCTGTGTCTGACTGGCTTCAGTACTGGCATTCCTGGTTTTCTGGCTGTTTTATAGAGGATCATGCTTTTGTAGAGAAGACAGCTCTAGGAGATATAAGCAGAATGCTTTTCCCCTTATGGCGGGGGACCACATATCAAAAAGGAGTTTAATATGGTCAAGAGTTAATGCTGTAGTATCATCTTAAATAAACCTAAAGTTTAATAGAGTTCATGCCATAATAACCACAACTCATCCTTTCTGCATTTCTTTAGAGTGTGCTTAAAAATTTATCCATCATGGAACTTCTGTTTCCCAGAACCTTAGCATTGACTGGCCTCTCTACCATCTCTAAAAGAAGACCAAAAACGTCAGAGCCCTTATTAAATCCCAAGCCATTTCACCACCAAAGATCCAATTTAATTTATTTTCCATGAAAATATAGCATTTTACATAATGTTTTGTGGCTAACAAAAAGCAGTTACATAAGTAATCTGAATTATTATATACACTTACAGAGGTACAAAACTGTGAGATTAATTAATAGAACCTCATTGAGGGACTGAATGAAGACTTCATCACTTTGGAGCTCTTAAGAAGGACATAAAGGGATGCTAAAGGTTTGATTCTCCTTATTGTTTACCAACTGCTATTTACCAAGCAAGAGAAATTTAGAAATTATACAAAAATTGTCATTAAAAAGTACATGCAGTATTATTTCCTAAAATAGCCAGAGCTATTATTCTACTGTATGATCAGCTTTGAAAAAATGCAGTTGAAGGCAGTAGGTAATCTATAAATTCTGCATTCTGGTTTCTGCTTTGTTTAGGTTTGGATCTTTTTATTAGTTTTTTGGGGGTTTTTTTTGTTTGTTTGTTTGTTTTTTTAATGTATTTTCTTACATACAGTATGATGAAATGCAAGATTTTCTGGCATGGAAGTTATTTCTAAAAAAAAAAGTTAAATGCTCATTCACACTAATTTATGATTTTCATCAAGAAAATAAAAATTACATAGCCAACCTAAACAATATATGGCTTTAACTTCAGTGTTTAGACATCTGCAGAAAAAATTATTTAAACAATATCTTATGTATTTTAATTTCACTAAATTGAATAAAGCATATCTTTATTTTTTACCTGGCATTCTTTAAAAGGAATTGTTTGGGTTTTTTCAGAAAAACAAGAAGAAAGGCTGAGTTTTCACAGTTTGATATTAGCTATTCTCTGTTATTTAGTGATGTGTGAATACAACCTGGATTAATTTCAGACAAATTGCCTATTTTGTATGTTTCCAAAGAGTACCAAATACTTCACAAAAATGCTGCATTAAGTTCTAGTAATTTCTGAGTGTTCAGTCCTGCATAATTTTTGTTTTGTTGCATATATGGTGTGTTGTGCTTTTACTTTTGCCTGTGACACCAGAAAATATTGTAGCACAAAATGCCAAAAGAATTGTCATTGGGGAAGGTTTGAGCGGTTTTTTGTACTTAGAGAAATGTCATTGATAAACTAGTCAGCTACAATAAGATTCATAAATTAATGCACAAATTGCTCTTTTTGTTTCTTTCCATAAAAAAATCCATGTTCTTTTACTAAGGATTGTAACTGCAGAAAAATTTCATAATGTGATTAATTTTTTATTTTTTCAGTGTTATTTTAGTTTTCCAAAGAAATAAGGATTTTTACAGTCTCATCTTTTGAGCTTTCACTACTTCCCTGTGTCTTCTCTCACCACCCCAATAACTTTCAAGTACTTTTTCGATAGATCAAGACGAAGGGGTAAATGTTCCAACCCTAGATATTTGTGCAATTTGTGGAGGTCATCACACAGATTTGGAGTGAAAGCCAAATAAATGCCAAAGGAGAACACTGAGAGTTGAAATTTGAGTATTTTGGTAGCTGGTGTTTGCTTTGTTTTATTTTGTTAATTATAACAGTCACTGTGTTACACTTATAAAACAGGTGAATCTTGAAATCATGCAGAGAATTATTGATGGATTTTATCCATAGCTCTATTAACATCAGTGCCCAGGATAATTAGTTAAAAATAGGTTCATGTGATGAAGCATTTATTTTGCCATTAAGTTGCAGACACATGTTCTATGCCAGTTCTCTGTCCAAAGTGGTGTGGTGCATTAGGGAATCTTGTCTCTTGGAACTTGATGCCATCACAGTTGAATTACTGGTTTCTTAAAATGGTGTGCATAAACAATTTAATGGTCTTGAAACAACTTTTGTTTAGCAGTCTAGAAAGAATATACTCTGTGGACACCACTTTTATGTCTTGACCAAATAAAAGTTACAAATAGCTGAGATTCTCCTGTTAGTCATTAACTGATCCCTTTACCTGTAAATTCTTTCATATGTTACATAATTTTAATCCCAGCCTACTTTTACTATTGTTTCAGTACATATAAAAAATCCTCTCCCGTGAAAAATACTTCAGTTACTGAGCAACAGTTTTGATAATAGTGACTGGGTAATATCCCTACAAGACCACAGACACACGTCTCATATTTAATTTTTTAAATCTTGCATTAATTTGTATATCTGAAAGTTTTAGAATCTTAATCTTAAGATTAAGATTCATTAGTAAATTTTTTCCTGATTCCCTTTTCTGTTTTCATGATTTTATCTAATTTCTTGGTCAGCTTTTCATTCATAAGAAAATGTCACTTCTGTTTTCTAAGGTAAGAATTATAGGAAATGCCCCAAAATTTATGAATCCTTTTTCATTTTGAACCAAGATTTTGACAGTTAAGTGCAGTGGATAACTGCATCCCTGAAGAAAGAAATTTATTATTAGGATTTTATTATTCTTTCTGATAAGAAATATCTAAAGCTTATTCCTTCAGCTCTGATGTTTTTGCTGGATATAGGAAGCTAAATGCTTGTTATTTTAAGAGGAAGTTCTTTTAGATGCTTTTCCTTGGGTGGAAACAATGTGCACCAAGCTGTTGCTTGATGCATCAGCTGTAAACCACATTGCATTCCTACTCATTTCTACATCTGTTTCTTGATGTAATTTTATGACACTGTATGTACATAATTGCCTAGATAATTCTTATTTAATTTTAAAATGCCAGTTAGAATAAGAAGCTGTCATTATAATTTCCTTTATTTTACTGTTAAGCACATTTTAATTATTGTGGAAACTGAATGGGAACTGTCAGGAATAAGTAGACTGTGCTGGTTCTAAGGCAGTTTGGTCTTTCAGGCAGGTGAGTGAAGCAGACAGAAACACATGCCTTTCAGAAATTTAAATAAGTAGGTTTTGCTTTTATTAATGTTATTTCATATCTGAAAGCTAAAAGTATATATATTTCAGTTATAATTTATTTACAGAAACAATTTTAACAGAAAAGGTGAAAACCTTGTTAGGTGCCAAATATTTTTCATCATTTTTTCATTAAATCATTGAAACCAATGGAAGAATCACATAGTTTGGATCCTTCAAATGAAAGGAAAACACCCCTAACCTATGCTTTTAAGTGCTACTGCAATGATTCACCTAAAGGATAGAAAGACTGTTTAGTCTTGGTTAAAAACTGTCACAGTATTTCAGTAAATGTGCATTCAGACAAGGCCAGTAGCTACAATTTTTACTTATTAGTGCACAAGCCATAATACAACAATTCCTTTTTATATTTACATGTACATGTGTGTGAACCTGTCTATGGCTTACTTTGATTAAATGTACTTGTATAGGAAGACCAGCACAGCCTAGAGCAGAACAGAATATATCAGGTGCACGGGACCTACAAAGCTCACTTTGTCCAACTGCCTGAGCATTTCTGGGCTGTGCAGACATTAAAGCACATTCTTAAAGGTACTGTCCAGATACATCCAGAGGATTGGGGCATCAGCCTGTTCCAGTGTCTGACCACCCTCTCAGTAAAGAAATGCTTCCCAATCTCTACATCTGAACCCTTTCAGAACAGATTTGTGTTATTCCCATGTGTTCTGTCACTGGATCTCAAGGAGAGATCCTCAGTCCCTCATCTCCACATCTTCAGGAAGCTGCACAGAGAGACAAGGTCACTGCTAAGCCTCCATATCTTCAAATTAGACCAAAGCAGAGTGAATGAATGAATGAATGAATGAATGAATGAATGAATGAATGAATGAATGAATGAATGAATGAATGAATGAATGAA
>VZUI01061624.1:0-36992 GCA_013401135.1 Cettia cetti
GCAGGGAAAGGCCGCCGCCGCCAGACACAACAATCTCACGATCTGGGATACAGAGGCACCGTCAACCCAGGACAGGGTAGAAGAATATTTTTGTACCAACATTTTTACTTAGCTTTGGGTCTGCTGTAGCATCATCCAGAGAAGCACTCAACCTTTCCCCAGACTTAACATCTTTGTGAGCTAAAGATAAAAGTCACTTCACTGTTTTGATAACTTCAAGGAAAGGGAAAAAAAATTGTACCAAGTGTGAAGGAAGAACATATCTAGAGCTGGCATGAAAGAATTCATTCAATCTCTCTAAGGTGGATGGCAATAGTATATACAGAAACCATCATGTCAGTAAATTGATTCATCTCACTATTTTATTGAACCATATCCAGATCATTACAGCTCTCTCTCAAATGAAATCCTTGTAGCTCAATATGTCATGTGAAAAAATGACATTTTAAATAGGAAACTATTTAGCAGGTTTTCAAAGAGAAGACAGGCTCTGCTTTGGCTGTGCTGTGACTACAGCACTGAATGGAGGGAAGATTGTGGGTTAAAATCAGCAATGTACATCTTTTACTCACGCCATCTCCTTTTGTCCAGGCATACACACAGAGTTGGTGGTGAAGGAACTGAGTTAACTCTTGGAACAGATGAGAACAGAACCAGAACTCTCAACAGTCACAGTAGCTGCATTATGTCTTGTGTAGCAAGCTCAGTATCCTGGCAATATCTCGTTATTCTCTTCATCTACTGCCATGTGTCATTGCTGAAATCCTTGGCTGCTGACAGTATTGGATCACTAATGGGAATGCTGAGTTCTGTCCTGCTCCTACAGTGCTAATTCCCAAGCTCTCCATTTTGTATCCAAAGTTTTTTTTTCCTGAGTAATCAACTTCATTAGGTTTTTTAGTTGCTTACTTCTGATTTCAAAAAGTCATCAAAACTGATGGCGTTAAGGTCAGTTTTACAAAAAAAAAAAGTTTGAAAAATGTCACATTTTTCAGGTGACAGCAATGAAGCCAATACTAGCATAGATAAACTCTGTCAAGGTTGAAAGTAATGACAAAGGACAAATAAAAGTGACATAAAGCAAACTTACAAAATCAAGCCGACAGTAAACATATGCACACAGATTTCTGTAATTCAATGTAAGATACTGTAAGGGGACAGTGTTACTTATGAGCCCATAGGCTCTCTCATAAAACTACCTAAGCCCCAAAAGCAGCCATCCTTTTATTTTGACAGCAGGGGCAGGCCTTTGGAGAACATTAAGAATTAGAAAGAGATTAAAGTATTCCTACTTTTCCCATTAGGATACTCAACCTACCAGAGAAACATGGAATGGGATAAGAAAGTTCTGATTCTGTGATGCTCAGACAAAATATTTGTACCATTGCCAAACAGAGTAACTCTGATGGCTTCATAAAGAGCCACCTCTATTTAAACAGTAAGATAAGGATTGTCCTAGTTTCTAGCCTACTGTTGAAATCATGTTGTAATTCCCAGGGCTGAAGTTTCTCACATAAATAATTAAAAACCTGAATTTAAAATGCTGTCTGCATTGTTTCAGAGAAGAGAGTTATTGCATTTCATGGTAGATTTGTGCTCTCAAAGATACTAGACCCTTGAGGAAAGCCAGGTTTTTAATATTTAAAATTAGAAGTTCCTTTCAGGCATGCTGTGTTCCCTTGTAAACATGCTAGACCACTTAACTGTCTCACTAACTACTCAACTGTATTTTTCTGAGGCATTTAATTTTAAAGCAATGACATGATGTTTGAGTGTTTTATTACGTACGTCTTTTCAATAAACAGCACCCTAACTGACCTTGTAGAATCAGGCAATATAGTGAGTTAAAAAATAAATGAGAACAGCATGAACCAGAAATTAAACAGCAAATAAATAAGTGAAAGAACTGTTAAAGGTCATTGTGAGAGGGACTGAATCCCACTCTTTCCTCTTTAAGCCTTTGTAAGTATATATTGAGGATAAATACACTTAAAGGAAAATGTATATCTTCAGAGAATTGATGCATTTCTCATCCTTAATGAGATATCATAGTGATGAGATGACCTTACTAGTAGGAGGTTTCCAAAAACATGATGGGGAATGGGAGACAAGCCATGTCATCCAGCCACCATTGGATCAGAAAACCCCCTAAAACATTTAAAGGATGCTTTCCTTACACTACCTACTGTGATTAAAGATAGCAACTGCAGGTGCAGTGTCAATAGCTGCATATAGAACACTTGATAAGTCTGGTCCTCAGGGTCAAGTAATGAGTGAAGACATGAGGTTTTTCTGGCACCTCGTTGTTGATAGCCAACAGCTTTGCCCTGTCAGCCTAAAGGAACAACAGGGAACCCTCTAGAAATCCTTGTGATAGCCACCATCTCCACTGTGAAAGTCAAAAGGTCAAATCCAGTGCCTGATGTGACCCTTAAACCAAAGGGAATGGAGCTTTAAATTGAAAGAGATTGAGTTTCTCTAAACCCCAGCAGATTGCAGATGAGCAAGTCTATAATTTAGCAGATCTCTTTCAGAGATGTTGCTGTTAGTATAAAGTAAATGATCAATGCTCTGTAGAAACAGTACTCCTTCTCTTTCACATTTCTTTGCAAGGAGAAACTTAAAGCAAACTGAAAATAATCCTACTTTTACAACAAGAACTTTGACCTACAGATTTGTGGAATTAATTGAAGATGAAAATCCAATTTGAGACAAGCTTCAAATAATGCTCAAACATACTTTAAATGTAGATGATCTTCTAACACTAAACATTTAAACTTCATACCTGTTTGTTTCTTTAACTATCACCCATAATTATGTGGCTGTAACTCAAAGTGCCCTGCATCTTCTAGAAGACAGAAAGAAAATGCACTTGATATAAATGTCAGATGAGATGTCTTCTCTGCTACTTCTAATACATGATTAACAATAAGAGAATTTCAAAATGTTACATTTATAATAGAATTCTATGAAGTTCACCATCAAATACTATAATAGTCTTCAGATATGCTGCCTTTTTGTAAAACTGTAACATTGTCAATCCCTACCTCTAGTCAGTGCTCAGCTCCTTTTTTCCTCTTTCCTGTCTTCCTCTACCCTCTTATCGTGTTTCTTGCTGATCCCCCCCCCCATCCCAGGATGCCAGGATCCTCTGGGTAGATGCAGCTGCGATTTTTTTTAAAATTCATGTCTGGAAATTTGGGTGACCAAATTTCCTTCTCCCTTTAATACATAACATTCAATTACTGTCTTTCTTCTCTATCCCCTGGTTTTTACAAAATCTGTCTACTCAGATCTTCCTCTCAGCTGACAGCAAATCACTACATATCACACCAGTAAATGGGAACAAAATGAATGTTCATTTAATCACCTACCAAGATTCCCAGAACAGTTGAATTCTGCTTTTTATCCTTTCACAGGACTGAAATGTGCTGGGAATGAATCTAGCTTATGTGGCCACTGATCTCGAACCAGATGGAAATGATGTACAGTGATCTGCACATCTCAGTATTATCACAGTCATTGAAAAGCACAGGAAAAAAAAATAATTGAAGAATTTAATTAGATTTCTATTTGCTATTGAAGGTCAGTTTCCTTTCTTTTTCTAATTTTACAAAAAGAAAAATGTAACTCTCCCAAAACCAATGGACAAAAGCAGACCTATTTTCAGATCCATCTCTTTATACCATGTTTGAATGCATCTCATACTGCATAAACAAATCCTGCTGTTACAACTACCACTTAAAACAACCTCTTCACCTGCTTTATTGCATTGCTTAAAATAAAAGGAATAAGCTAGAGATAGCTGAACTGGAGCTGGATCAGTATCTGTAAACTTGGTAGTGCAAGCAGAAGACTGCCAGCACTTTAAAGGTTTTGCTCCTTTTACTTCTGATTTTTGACCTGCCTTTTTAACTTCTGATGTCACTCAACTGCTTTCTCCCTTCTCGCAGGATAGATGAGGGTTTCTTGGCTCTCTTCTTTCCTGAAAAAAAAGCACCTTGTGTCATGTAGCTTGTTCTGGGCTGTATACCAGCCAACAAAATGGACATGCTCCCATCTCCTGCCGAACCACCCACACTCTTTATAAGACCATGAAAGTTTTGGATATTTGTATCTACTGACAAAGGTAAATTTTATTAGTTATCATATTAAGAAACACTTCAGACCTGACAAAGATTCCACCTTGCATAGTGAAAATCCTCACTTCAAGTCTTCATGAAAAAGGTCTTGACTCAGCTTCAGGTAATCAGCAGAGAATTGGAACCTCTGTGAGCAGGATGTTAGCTTCAGTGACTTCTGCCCAACCTGGCAAATAATCAAGGATCATCTTTGGGGTCAATATCATTGTCATACAGATAACCATTAGGGATGAATATAAATCTCAATTTGTCTCTTAGTAAAAGTAAAAATATTTGGTGCTTAGTTCAGGCTTCAGTATCTGGAGGAGAAAATTAAAAATTAGACTTGACCAAGGTTTACCAGCTTGCCTAAGGACCTTTTCCTTACAACACTGCAAAGTGTGGTACATTTCCCTGTGATTTCTAGGCAAAAATAAGCTCAAAGGAGGACAAGCATCTGCAGATCCACATAGCATGCCTGGTGTGCAGAAAACGAAAGACCACAGTCCCAAAGCACAGCAGAAATGCTGTTGGTTCAATTTATCCATGACATGCTGGCCCTGCTTCTCGCTCTGGGAAATCAGTCTGCTTTTCTACATATAAATAATACATCTTCTACACACTGTGTTATGGAGATGCTTCCCAAATGCAATGAATTTCATAAGACCCAAATTCACATCCTTTTCCCAGTGTGAGAGCAGCTGCTGCCAAAACTAAAATATCTCAGAAGAGCCTCTGAGTGATGAAGCTATGGGATATCATAGGAAGGGTGGACATTCCCACCCTCCTGGTGAGCCTGTAATATTGCAGTGAGGAAGGAAAAACTCCAAGGTGTCAGAGAGAGAGAGAAATGGAAACTTCATGCAGAGTTTAGGTCACAGACTTTGGCAAGGGAAACTAAGCTCAAGGTGCAGCTCCTTCTAAGCTTCATACACGAGACATTACACTCTCAGCAAATGAAGACAAGAAGTGTCTGGGAGCGGGAAGGAGAGCTCTGTGTCTTTCACCTTCTGAATTAGGGAGGGTTCTGATGTAAGGCTCTTATGCCAAAGACACTCATCATCACTTAACACTCTTCCTTATAGACTATGTGAGAAAAACTGATGCCTGAAATAGGTGAGTGGTGTTTTCCCTCTGCATATATCAGAGAGGTCTTTCTCATCCTCTTGACAAGGCAAGGTGTTTGATTTAGGAGGCTTTTTAGGTGAAACAGTCCTCCAGTTTGCTCCATAGCACATATCTGGATAGGTATACTGGATTACAGCTGTACTTTCAAACCCTTTTTCAGTAGTGCTAAGTACCAAACTCTCTTTCTTTGTGCAGGGTATTCTCATATACCACAGATCTTAAAGCATCATAACTGAAGCAGGTGGAACATCTAAAAAGAATCAACATATGTGAAAGATAAATATTGAAATAGTAAATATTGAAAAAAAAATCTGCTTGTGCAAAGGAGGCTGTTTAAATTTTAAAATTTATTTTAATCTTCTCTCACATATCACTTGTCCTATCCAAATGATATTTCACACAGACTGGTAAGGTGGTTACAGAGTCTCCTGATTTACTCTGAATGACAATATGTCTTGTTATCCTCATTGCCTTGTATGTGACAAGGGAAACTGCAACTCTATAACACTTGCAAAGGGGAGAGACTTTATTTTTGTCTTACCAATCAAAGGAACTATGACTAACATTTAGCTAACATTTACATAGTGCTTTGATGCTCTGAAGTGCTGAATTCATGGGATAATGCAGTGTTTCTATGATACCTTTTCACGTAATTTCTGCTGAGATTTCTTCACTATCAGTTTATAGCTATCTTACCTTGTATTGTAGCACTATCTTCAGCTTCTCTTTGGCCAACACAGAGACTTTGGAAAGTTTGCTATGTCACGTGGATATAGAAACAAGCTTGAATCCATAACAGTGATGATTCTTTACTTTTAAAGGATCAGCACACTGTTACTTCTTGATAACTGAGAATGTTTAGAGCTGCACTTTTTCCATTGGTTTTATTTGCAATAACTTCCTAATCCCTTGTACTGTTGGTGTTCTTGTTTGACAGACTGTTGACAGTTGTATTAATCCCTGAAACTTTATGTTCCATCTAGCAATGACATTTACTGTACTATATTTAAGGAAATTAATAGTCTCGAGCTCTGCATTTCAGGTAATAAACCCTTAGCAGCGTGAGATTTCTGGCATGAACTTCAGACACATTTTCTATTCCTGAGGGAAAAAAAAATGATTTGCATTCACATTAATATTTTGAAGGTCTTAAATGGTGTTTACAAGGTATGGATAAGCAAATATATGTACTCATTTTTCAGATTTTCTCAATGAGTGTTAGAACATGAAACAAGTTACATTCACTTCAGTCTTAATCCTTTGCCAGTAAAACTTGTGATTGCAATGGAATTTTCCATTATCTTGCTTATCTATTAGAAGTCAAACAGACTTAAATGACGAAGAAGTCTCCCCTTGAAGAATCTCTTATATGTAAATTTTCTATGGAATGCTTTTCAAGATTCACAGGAAGAGGCAAAAAATAAGTTTCCTGACACATAGAGCTTTCCAGTAGCTGAAATGTTTCATGGAGCCTCATGTAACCCTCTCTACATGCAGCAAGAGAAGGGAAAACTGGAAGGAGCTGTTCTACTCTGTTCTTCTCTGTTGTACTACTTACTTCTCACTTCATGGTCAATCCAACTGTCGGACACCAAAGCTTAGCACCACCTAGAGGGAGAATGAATCTCATCCTCCCTCTTCTATAACCCACGGAAGGTACAGCATGAAGGGAGACCCTATAGGAGATTAAATATATTTGACACTTAAGGAGGAATTCTATGGGATAATTGCTAGTGCCCTATGGGACCTGGGATTCCATGTCTGTGTGTGACGCACTACCATCACAAGAGAGACCCAGACACCACAGCAGAGTCAGAGCGGGAAAAGAGGAAGTTTAATTTTCACTTTCAGTTTATATAGATTTCCAGAAATGAGACCACGTTGGAAGACTGAGGTTCAATCTCTTCAATTCCACTGGGTCTGAGAAAATGTCCATCAATTGTCCCTCCTAAAGAGGAGAATGTAAACAATATAGACAGCTACAGAAACATTGCTTTGTTTACATGAAAATCTGTGAGAAACTCCACTACAAGAATGCAAAATCAGAAGTCTGAAAAAACAGGGCAACGTGTGTTTTGTTATGAAGACCACTGTTTGCTACAGCATTAAGCCCTGCTGTCTCAGCTTTCAGTCTAACAGAATAGACAGAAATATCTTCAAAAAGCAGTAATGAGAACACCAAAATTTTTTTATTTTTTTCTGTGCATTTGAATCTTAGGGTTGATAGAAGTTCTGATAAAATATTTTTGTTCCTGTTTAAAGCATTCATACTGTTTCCCCACATGGCTTAAGAGCAGTCTAGTAATGCATATACCCATTCATCAGCCTTTCTCTTAGTGAGGGTTTCATTTCTCTTCCCAGAGCACATCCCTAAGTCCTATTGACAGCTAAGGTCCTCTGCTTTTGACTAAAGTCCAGCTGAGCAGTGAGTTCATGTTCAGACTTTAAGGACAACCAGATAGGAACCATGTAAGCCTGATTCTTTAGGAATCATGCAAAGAATGTTAGTTATATTTAAAGTAGCACAAAAAAAGCTTGAAAATATGAGTATTATCAACCAACCTAAGTGATTATATAGCCAGCAGAAAGCTCAAACCAATAGCTGGAAACTTTGTTTCCTTGCAGATTGTGTTAGCAGGAAAGAAAACAAAAGCTTTTTCCCATATAAATGTCAAATAAACTTTTATTTCCTCTACAGAGGACCTTACTGTAAAGAACAAAATGTCCAACTCTCCTTTGATCTCTTCTGTAGCATGCTTACACATTCAGCAAAAAAAATTTTTTTAGTCATCTGAAAGTAAAATTGTTAGGACAAGTATGACAAATTTAATTGAATACTTAATTGATTAATATAGAGAGGATGATACAGACTGTGATAATTATTTGGTTCATGTTTAATCATTGAGATGTCAGATTAATGTTATATATAATTTGAGCTCTTCTTTTACCTGAAGAGGATTCTTGTTATTTATCATAAAAGCCAGTGTCCTAACATGTATTTACAATGACGGAGAAAAAATTGACTTTCAGAGGACTCCATAATTAAGCACTAATAGTAAAGGCTTTCTTTGTAGATAAATAAAAAGAAATGCATTACCACATCCAGGTATATTCTGAAGGCAGTTAATGCTTTATGTGTAGTTGTTGGTGATGTAGGTAGGAAAGTTTACATATGCAAAATTATTAGATGTCTTAATAGTTTTCAAGTTTCTGCTGGTGTATTCAGCTTTACAACACTACACGCTCAGCAACAGAAGACAAATTTTAAACATCAGTCCCAGAAGATTTTCTAGATTCTGAAGTTGTGCAATATCACTTTAGTCTCCACGATATCTAAAACATTGAGTCTGGTAGTAGTCAATAATCATACTATTAATTAATTATTTTTTCTTATGCTGTCATTAATTCCACCAACACGACTGTGACATTCAAAGAAATGTCATCTGTGACTTCACAATTCTGCAATGGATTACAAATTGCAGCCAGTAGCTGGAAAGGTCAAATTTCCTGTTTCTTCAACATTTGTAGCAGACAGAACTACAGTCTAGAGATGGGAAAAGCTGGTCTGCTTCTCGCTTTTGTGAAGAAAGAAAATCATTGCTATAAGCAACTAGACCCCTGTGTGATAATCTTTGAAAAGCCTTCACAATTATCAGCTTGTTTAAAACAGACAAGAAATCTCTGGTTTGGATATAAATATTTCATAACCAGGAAAGATCTTAGATGTAACACAGTTGGACTGACTTCATTCAGTGTTTTTAGTTATTATAATGCTACTTTATTTGGTCAAATATGAATGCTTCTGACAAATTTGCGTTTGTTCTAAGTGGTCAGAGAATTGGGCGCCTATCCATTAAAATGTTTGAGTGTGAAGATCTGTAGAAGATTATAAAGGCGGTCTGCAGTCGTCCTCTCTTTCTTCTACAATGATGGTATTCAATAAAGTTTATTAGTTGCTTAGAGTTCCACACATCTGCCATAGCCTTTGCCTGTCTTTCCAGCCTCCAGTCCAGTGCTGACTGGTACCTTTGTGACCACTAGGTACTGTTCCAGAAAGAAGAGATCAAATACAGAAACGGAACAAAAATTGACATTCTGCTCTTCCACATAGTTACTCTCTGCTTAGGAAAAAAATAGAAAGAGAGAGAAATAAGAAGTTAACTTTTAGTTAAACAACCAAAGGAAAAATCTTGAAGAGATACTATTTATAAAAGAAATGCTAGCAAAAACACTTGACTGTGTGGCTAAAATGACTAGTAGTCATCTGAATGTAAACATCACTCATTTCTTGAGATCGCTCAGACTTTTCCTTGGTTATTAGCTTTGGGGTCAAGCACATTTTAAAGCTGGGCAAAGGAAGATAGTCTTACTCCAAAGTCTTCTCTGATGTTTCTGTGCTCCCTTGGACTAAAATTTTCAAAGACTGGGGGCTCAAAATCTCACAATAACAGTGCTCACAATGGAAAGATACTCCATATTTCTACACTAGCCACCCAACACTAAGGCCTCTGTCCAGAAATTATTAAGTTTTCTTTCAGATTGTAACAAAATAATGAACACAATTTTTAAAGACTGTACCATTTTTACATTGCAAAATAAGGAGACCTTGGAAATATAAAAAGAATCTGTCTTGTGACATTCTAGAGAGGCAGTGAGAAGAAAGAATAGGATTTAAGCTAAGGATTTACTAAAAATAAGAGGCCATCATGTAGTGATCTTATGAATGAGCAGTGGAGTATTGCTGCGCTTGCCTGATCGGACTTGGCTTATGTCCTGGGACTCATCCTTATGAAAGCTATCATCCTGTTTCAGACAGCTATGTTTATCTACACATTTAACATGCCTCTTCCTTCCATCCTACATCATACCAACACAACTTCTCTGGAGTTTTCCTGACCTTGAAGATATGCCATTGTTTACATCCAAGTCTTCTGATCCTGAGCAGCATCTGTCAGGCTAAACAAGTTAAGCTCCATCAATCTGACACAACAGCTCTAGCTTTTCTGATAACATGTGATTTCATTCACTCTGAAAAATGGGATTATACCTAACATGGCTTTGCATCAAGCTAAAAATAAACAAGATCAAATGCATCAGTTATTTTCTCTTTTTGACATTACAATTGAGCAACAAGCTTATTAATTTTACAGGTATGAGTCTCTTGGGGACTGACCACTGAAGACAAAAGGTATCTGATAAAATCTTCACAGTTTGAGCCCTTGGGGTAGATACCTAACCTCTTCTTATTTTCTTTTCCCCCTGCAAAATGGAGTATTCCCTGTATAGATTCTTTCTATGATCAATAATAAATGGGTTGTGTAGCTTTACATGTGTATGCAGTGGACATAATAATCAGAAAGGCAATAACCACAATACTAGGCTGGATTTGAGTGACTGTGAAAGAACAAAATAAATGAACTTTAAATTTGTGTGTTACTGCTAGTAGTAACTCAGCAGTAGCTGAAAGAAAGACTTGAGGCTTACAGCAACACACACAGCTAGGATCAGAGCCCATTGATAGATGGAAGCTGTGGGAGGAGAATAATAACTTGAGCAATAGAACATTTGAATGCTAATCAAAACTGCATCAGTTCATGTCCAGAATGCTTAGAAACTATCTAACTATGATGGATGATGATGAAGCACAGGAATTAGGAAGATCTGCCTACTGAGTCCATCATGTTTATCAGTACCTTTGCTTTTATATGGTACACAGGCTTAGGTGTCCCAGTAAATCTGATGGCACTAGTTGATGAATTTACCACTGACAGATGGTTCAGCTGCTATTAAAACAAGTGAGACATTTATGGGGTGTTTTTTTGTCTGCTTTGCAATGTTGTTTGAAAGTATTCTGAGTATCGCTCTTTATTTCCATACCATTTTTCTTTTGCTTTGCACTGAGTATCCTCAGTTTCTGGTTTTCATTGTAGTTGTTCATGATTGTTCTTGGATTGCAGAACTATGAACTGGAGTCACCAAAGGGTTTGTGTAGAGATGTCACAGTTCATGCATTTTTCATCAGAGATATGAATGACAGAAACCTTATTTTAAACAGCAAACATGAACAAAGCTATGAGGAATGCAATATCTTATCTAGTGTGTAGAACAAAACAAAGATCTATGAAGTAACAGTCATAAAGTTGGCAAGAAATCAGAGATATGACTTAAATCCATCTCTCCTAAGGTTTAATCTATTATCTTTACCTCAATGTTATCTTCTCTTCCAATTTGATACTCACAATTTCTACTTTCATCCAGATACCTATTCTTCAAACTTTGTTCAGTGTCATAATCTACCAAATGTCCTGTGCTGTGCTCTTTTCAAGCTTGTAGCTAGTTTTCCTGGATTCTGTGTATTCTCCAAGGTTATTGAAAGGTCTACTTTTTATAGCAAAATATATGTGGAAAGTGAAATACCTGTTCCAAAGAATATTCTGATCAAGTCAGTTGCAGTTCAAACACATTTCAGTGGAGTCCTCAAAAGTAATGGCAGTTTATGAGTTCCTAAATCTATTTTGCATTGTTGGAGATAAGAGGGATCATAATAATTCCCAGCGAAAGCTACAGACAGTTTAACATCCATCATCCCATCTGCTTACCAACACAGATTTCCTTAAACATGTTGGTCCATTGCTCATGTCCATTCATGGGCTTATACCCAGTTTGAGTTCAGTGTGAGCTATGTTCAAAGAAGTTGTGTTTTCTCTGATGCCAGAATATCTTAAAGGGTTGACTGATGTTTGCTACCTGTGGGAGTATATCTTGTCCACTAGAAGAAGCTTCCATGAGTCCTGCCATGGATCAGTGAAACAGATCACAGGAAGATTCCCTGGGGGCTAATATATAAATTGGGGTGGAGCCACTTTTATTCACCTAAGACAGAATGACTCTTTAGCCTCTTCCTTGTCAGGTAGTATCCCATGCATCCATTGCATATACAAAATGAAAGCAGCCTCTGCCTTCTCATAGACACCTCTGGTGCTGCAAAGGAACAAGCATGTGTATCAGGGCACATAGATGACCAAATATATGCTCCTCACTGAAATAGATATGTATTATTCACTTGGGGAATGCACATTCAGTCATACGATGGAGGATGAACAAACCTGTTGGTTCCCAGCCCTGCTTGAAAGACTTTGGGGAAAAAAAGAACAAGAAATAGACTAAAGACTGGGGGGGAAATGCCCTGGTGAAAGAAATGTTGCTGGAAGACCAGGTTTATACTCCTGATCTACACTGTAGAATAATTCCTGCAAACAGGAGAGCCATAATGCCATGAAACTTGCAAACAGAATGCAAATAATTGCTTCAACTAAGTTTTCCTTCAGTGTTTTTTAGTATTTGTGCAGAGTTCAGCAATTCATTCCCATGTACATACATAAATACAGCTAGCTAAATCTATATACTCATTAAGCTACTATTTTGCAGGAGAAAAAGAAATAAACTGCCAGGAACTAGAGGCAACTCCAGCTAACAGTTGGAGTTGGGGTCCTATCTGCCCCTTGTTCTGTCTTCATTATCAATCTAAACTCAACCTCATGTGGCAGGATCCACAGATCTCAGTGTCTCTCAGTACCACATCACATAAGACTTAAGTGGAACCTTATGGGACCCAAATCCACAGGTTTACTTACAGATGTATTTTAAAAGTTACTGTAGTGGAACAAAGCTTTAAGTGAAAATCTGTAAGTTAGGTGTAAGAAAATCTGTAAGTTAGGTGAGGCTTTCATGTGCTTCCTGGTAACTGCTGGGCACCTGAATACACCTAAATGTTTTAATGCACTTACCTTGCTTTCATTTTTCAAGATCCTCAGGATCTATCTATACCTCTGCACAAGAGAAGGCCAGGGAATCACTTCAGCACTGGACTCCTGATGGCCCCCATTACCCAGCTGCTTGGTGGCTTCCACTGTTGTTAACTCATCTCAGGCTTTCTCAATATAGTTCACTCCAGGGATTCCTCAGAAAGCAAACATGTACAAGAATTTGTGAAATTTCCCTGTCTCCACCCTTCATAGCCAGTCAGCTCTGAAGCCTCCTATGACTACACATACTCTCTAGCCACACCTGCAGACACAAAAGATTCACTCTGTGCTTCATGCCATGACAACACCTCTGTGATGAGCAGCACCGCAGTCATCACATCACACCACTTCAGACACTTTAAAGTGAATTAAAATACGGTCACACAGCACCTCAGTCATGACACATCATCAGCAGGGGATATCCCTAGCCAAGGGATATGTCATGCAAAGGTCAACCAAAAGCCTATTGGATTAAACTAACACAATAGGAACAGGATACCACAAATACAATCATAACAGGGGTCAAATAACTTTGCCTCCCTTTCAATATATCATTAAAACAAATAGTGAACCATGTTTTATATTATTTAATTATTTTCAAAAGACTCTCAGGCTTGATGCTAATGAATGTTACAGAAGTCCTCTGTAATATAAAGTTATTGTTAATTCTATGTTAAGTATTTCAAAGATGTCCAGCAATGAATGAAGTATTTCAATGGTAATAGGTAATTTATTTGTTCTGAGGATATTTTGTTTGACTACATTTTAATTTCAAAGCCTTGTCAGCCATCAATTTCCTTTGGATACCAAAAAGATAAATAGAGGTGTTAACTAAGTGAAAATTTACTTGAAAATCGAAATGCGTGAAATAAACAGAAGGCTATTTCTGATTGCTACCAAACATTGTCAGTATTGGAAAAAAAGTATCTATGATGCTTGCCTCTGACAAACACTAACTAGATTTTAAATAAGGAGATAAACAGTAGCTCTCAGAAAAGTTTTTCTACAGCAAAAGAGAGTGAATGACAATGTTTCAATATAATGTTTCAATGTTTCAAATAATAATGATTTGTCTGTATCACGTTTACAGGATAAACTACACCACAAATTTACATTGGTGAAGAGATGGCATCTGTTATTCTTACATAGATCAATATATATATATATTATTCTCCACCTATTTCTCCCACATTTTTATTGGCACAGTGGCAGAATTAAAAGTTCTGTGGAATAAACCACATAAAATAATAAGAATTGCAAATGTTCAGAAAGTTGAAAGCATTTGATTGCTTTGGAAAAAGCCAATGTGTTTGGAAAGAATAACAGGATAATCAAGCAAGTCCTGTTTTACTATTGCAGTCGAAGAGACTTTTGGACTTCCAGCAGAGAAGGCATTTCTGGATCATCAATGTATTATTTGTGGAAGCAAAAGGGAAAAAATACATTTGTCTAGAGACAATAGTCTTGATTATGGTGTTTCTGAAGTGATAGAAGTATATGCAAGTCTAGAATATATTTTTGCCTCTTTTTTTTCTATAGACACCATCTTAGAATGTCAATTTACTGCTTACAAATATTATTTGCATATATCAGTTCAATAAACAGGCATCTGGCTGCTAAATCTGCCTGGCATTTTGGAGGTGCCAAGTGAAGATTTTAGAATGAGTAAATATATGGTTATTATACTTACAGGATCCATAACATGCCAGTCCTCAGACTTCATAAGATTTTTCATTTGTGAATAATTGCTTTCAAAGTAGAGGTTAGGAATTGAAGCCAGAAATAAATTAATTTTGGCTATAGTTTGTAAACAAGTCTCCCTTGACATGCTGACTTGACTGTCCCTGTTGTTATTTCCTTTGGCTGGCTTTTAATCTTGTTCAGTTAAAGTAACTACAGAGAAATTAAAAGGCTGATTAGGTTTGGGGAGATATACTTTCTTATGTAAATCCAACATCTTAAAAAAACAGTTTAGGGCATTCAAAATTATTCGTGTATATCTGTGAATGTAAATTTGTGTTCAGGGTATAATGTTGACCTACATGTTCCATAAATACACGGGAAATTATTAGCCTTTTGTGGCATGAGAAACTTAAGAATCAGAGCAGCTGTAAAATACTGCCCTCTTTAAATTTATTCATCTTGGTCATAGAACCATAGAATGGTTTGTGTTGGAATGGATGTTAAAAGATCATTTAGTTTCAACTGCTCTGCAATGGACAGGGAGTGTTCAGCTAGACCAGTTGCTCAGAACCCCATTTAACCTGGTCTTAAACATCTCCAGGGATAGGTAGTCCACTTCTCTGGAAAACATGTTCCAGTTCTCACCACCCTCACAGAATTTTCTCCAAATAACTAATCTAAACCTACTCTGTTTCAGTTTAAGGCTATTCCCTCTTGTTCCTTTACTCTTGTTCCCTTCTGAAAAGTCCCTCCCCAGGTCTCTTGTAAGTCTCCTTTAAGTACTGGAAGTCTGCTCACCAGAGCCATCTCTTCTCCAGGCTGAACAGCTACAAGTTTCCCAGCCTGTTTTCCTAGGAGAGGTGTTCCAGCCCTTTTCATCATCTTCATGGCCTCCTCTGGACTCGTTCCAACATGTCCACATCTTTCTTGTGTTGATTACCCCAGAGCTGGAGGCAGCCCTGGAGGTGGGCTCTCACCAGGGCAGAGCAGAGGGAGAGAATCCCCTCCCTTGCCCTGCTGCCCACGCTGCTTTGGATGCAGCTCAGAACATTTTTAGCTTTCTGGGTTACGAGCACACGTTGTTGAGCCATACTGAGCTTTTCATCCACAAACACCTCCAAGTGTTTTTCTCCAGGGTTACTCTCAACATATTCTCTGCCCAGCCTGTACTTGTGCTTGGGATCTATTGCCAAGATTTGTATAAAGATACCATGGGTTTGGAACACAAAAAATAATCAAGAAAAGAAAATTTCATTTTCTGTTCCTGATCTTTTAGACCAAAGTAAAATACTGAGAATACAGTGGCTCCAAGAAATAGTGTTTCTCATGTCAACAAAAGGAAACAAAAATATCAGGATTAAAAAAATGATGATATACACCCAAAATCTTGTGAGAAAAAAAGAATATACTGACCATATGGTACTAAGAACACCTTGTTTACACCATTAGGATTTTAACAATGTATTTATACAAATCATTAGTCAAGTTTTGATGCTACACCTTTATAACAAATTATAAAAAACCCCTCCATAAATTATAACCTTATAATTGCTGTACAACAAAATGTACTATTATTTACATTTTTCCCCATTAAATTATTTCTTGTCCTTCCAGTGTCAGTTTGGGTTGGGTTGAGAGTGCCAGCCTTCTTCCTTCAGAAGTGATGAGTACATTTTACCTCAGATCATCACTCTCCCAAGGCATTCATTGGGAAGAGTATGATGCCCATACTAGTGAGATCTCTTCTTTTTCAGGCTTGTTGGCACCTGGGTATATTTTTATACATTTTCTTAAAAAACCAGCTTTCAGTCAAAGTTTGAAAATGTTCCAGTACCATCCCTTAGCCCAATATAACTCTTAGAAGAAAAGGCTCTTAAACTGTCCCATGGTTGTCGCGATTGTATTAGGGGCGGCGATAATAATGACACAAGACTCTCCGGCTTAGAAGCAAAATTAGAGTGGTCTTTACTCTTCAAGATAATTTTATAGACAGTTTTGAGAGAACAAAGTTTCACTGGGCAGCAAACCAACATATCACCATCTTTGGACAGTTAGGAGCAATACCCTTCAACTGTTCCTTTCAAGTAAAGAACAGGGAGACAAACAACACCTTTGTACTGGTTTGAAAGCAAAACCAGTGAGAGACTCCAAGTCAGAAATAGACTTTAATAGGAGGGAGGAAAAAAAAGTAAAACAAAATAAATGCAATAGTACAAAAGACCACTGACAGAGTCAGACTACAGCCTGACACCCTATTAGTTAGGGTGGCAGCAGTAGTCCACATGAAGTGGTCTTGTTGAAGCAGGGGTCCCGTAGAAAGGTCTGATAGCTCTTGTCCTCTGGGAATCCAGTGGGTGGGTCCTTGATTGCCCATTAAACAGAGATAGCTCCCAGAGGGAGTTACCTGTGAGTCATGCAGCAAGGCATTGATGGCCCATTAACAGAAGATAGTTTGGAGGGAGGGGGCAAGGGAAACACTGCCCCACATGGTTTCAACAGCTCATGAAGATGGTGATAGAATACATACTTTGGGCACATCTTACACTGTAACCTAGGACAACCTGCAAAGGTTGTTTTCCTTCTCCAAATACTCTTTGAATTCCTCCTCACAATTTCTCAGGCCAGTGTGAGAAAGTTATGTGACTTAGTTTCACACAGACACAGCGCTGCTGCTGCCTTGATCTCTTGCATTCAGCATCCACACATGGTGGCAAGGTCTGACAAGATTTTACAGACCTTCGCCACATGCAGCAGCTCCAGTTCCAGTATGATTCTGCAAGTGGTCAGGCAAAAGCCACTTGATCACTAGACAAAATATGTCCACCCTTTTTGTGTAATAAAGTATTCGAATCTGTAGGTTTAGAAAGGATTTCTCATTGCACAGGGACTTCAGAAATAATTGAGGAGACAATGACTTGTTCCAGCTCAAAGATTTGGGTTATGGAATACTAATGGATAACTTTTTAGAGGAGCAATGATAAAATTTCATGCAGGCCTATTGTCTCCCTTTATTTTAATATCATTACTTCTTCCATCAATTTTCCACACTTTCTACTGATTCTTATATTTCAGCGGTCTACATGTATTTACAGGAGCTTTTACTGACATAAAGACAGATTTATCTGCAATGCTCCAATGGATAACTTTAATCATACAAGACAGTGTATTTCATAGATCTGTGATTAAACTTGCTAGCAAATTTTACACTGTAGATATATTTTGTTATAAAATGCCAGTTTTTCAAAGTGAAATCTGTTTAAATAAAGACAGTCTTTTCAATAAAATGTTTTGGAAAAACACTTTGACATTTTAATCCCCCCCACCCCCAAATTAGTATTTTTTCATTAGTATTTTTTTCATTTTAAAAATATCTTCTTTTTTTACAACTATACTGGATCATATTGAAAGAAACGGCAAATTAATTATTTTACAAAGTAATGCAAAAGAGCAGTGAAAATATTTTTTAAAAAAGAAGTGTTGATTTATATTTAATGAACATTTTTAGACTGCTGATTCATGAACATCTGCATTTTGAATATTTAATTCCCATTGAGAATGGGAACTTGCTGTGATGAGAAAACATTTTTCTTCCAGTTCTATTCATGAGTGTTCACTGGAAAATTGCAGTAAAACCTCAGATATATTGTCCAACCTGTAGCTGCTGACCTTTATCCCAAGGTTTTCCAGATTAGGCCAGTTTGGGAAGCAACTCTGATCTTTACCAGCCAGAGGCAGCATGCTGCACAAAATTTCTTCTAACAAAGTTCTGCTCCAATTTAAGGTGCAAAAAGGAAAAAAAAAAAAAAACTCTTACTCATACGTGCATTTTTTAGACCAAGTAAAATTTATTCTGCACCTTTGATGAGGTATCCCATCATTCTTAGCTTCAAAATTAAAGTCTCCTACGTCTCTTCAGTAATTAACGTAAGTGCCAAATAATCTTTTCCCCCATCTGATAAAAGTCAAGTAGCTTTCTTTAAATGCCAGCAATCATCCAGCTTCCTGCTATCTCCTTCCTCACAACACCTCCTGTCTCCCTTAATGCACAATGTCAGTCAAGACCTCTGAATCTAGCAAAGCTACTTTGCATTTTTTTCATTCCACTGGGAGTTCCCTGGTCTACCCTCATTCTCTTGGAGAATGAGATTTTACTTGGTCAAAATAATTTAAGTAACCTTTTTTTGTCTTAGTAGGTGGTGAATTACTCTAATCTGTTCTACTGTTCAACAGAAGCATAGGCCCTATGGACCTTATGCCTCTTTGGATAGCAGTGTGAAGAGGAGGAGATAGGTATCCAGAGATGATGTCTTCCTCATGGCTTGAATACATATATGAATATACATTCTCCTTTGGCTTTCCTCAAAATAATTAATTCTCACCTTGACCCATGCTTGCCTTTTCCCGTGCATTCACAAAGCATTTTGTGGGTAAGGCAGACAAAATATCGGAATGATACATTAAATCCCTCCCCCCTGCCTTTTAATTCGGGGGGACAGAAGCCATCTGTCTTGTAGCTGTGTGCAAGACCTATGCAAAAATAGTTCCTGTGGCATTCCAAGCAAAAGAGTGCACTCTCTAACACTTAAAAAGTAATTATGGTCATTATTTATCACCATCATCTTCAGCAAGAGGAAAGAAGCCTTTTGCCCTTCAGGCACAAATA
Organism: Cettia cetti; assembly: GCA_013401135.1. Classification (NCBI taxonomy): domain Eukaryota; kingdom Metazoa; phylum Chordata; class Aves; order Passeriformes; family Sylviidae; genus Cettia; species Cettia cetti. The sequence goes on from VZUI01061624.1 coordinate 19,401, forward strand.
GACCATGGTCTCAAGCAAACACTGAATATGAAATTCTCTAGTACAGCTCATAAGCAAAATAAATGCAACCATCTGAGCTGTGCTGATGCTATGATGACATAGGGCTGTCTTCCACTGCATGTGCTAACTTTTCCAGTACTTTTTTTTTTTTTCCAGGTCATATCCATGCTATAAAATACTGCACCACACCGAAATACCCTGAACTGGTACTTTTGGAAAGAGTAACTCTGGATTTGAATTAGGGGTGAGTGGCTAACCCTGGGTTAGTTTTCATCTTCTGTTTCTGTAACTGGGGCTGGTGCCTCTGCATATCACCAACAGTGCAGAGGCAGCACAGGATGAATGGCACAATGTAGGCAGCAGACCAAATGCAAGCAGCACACAGCATCGTTCACAGCCTGCTCAGATGGAGATGGAGAGCAGCTATTAAGCCATAAGGAACACATAATTCAAAAATCTCTGAAAAAAGAAAAGCCAAAGGATCAGCAAAAATTGGTTTAAATCACCTTTGCCAAAACTACATTCAGCCCCCAAGGTACACGTATGCTGTAGCACACATGCTTCTTTGGCTGTGTAAGGAGCACTGCAGTTCTTTAAAATGTAAACTTTCTATAATTTGTTGTAATTATTAGTATTTTGTTCCGCAGAATAGTTGTGCGACTATTAAAACACCTTCAAAAGTGCAGTTTTGCAATGATACTTGTCACTGAAGTACACCTAAAACTATCAATTTTAAAAATCTAAATGTGATCGAATTTGTAGCTGATATGTATCCATTATATTTTTCAAATTTGTAGCCAAATGTCCTCAATATACAGAAAATACAAGGCTTAGGGTACATAAAGAGAAGCATATACACCAGATATACTTTAAATTCAAAGGCCACACTAGAATACCAATTTTTTCTTCATGGTGAGTGTTCACAGCACTTAAATTTCACTTAAATTCCTGCTGGTAAGTCAGTAAGGCAGACTTTGAAGGCTTTTGAAGGGCTGACATAATGGCTCTTAGAAGGGAACAGGATCAAGACAGTGAATGGCAAATAATACCTCAGGAAGAACTTAAACAGTCTGAATAGGACCTGCAGAGAATTTCTAAAAACCATTCAACTAGTAGCATTTTGGTCACAAATGTCCAGAGTTTCCAGGGGCTTTGCAAACATTGAAACCAATGTTTCCAAAGGCACACAAAGATAATTTCATATTACTGGGAATCAAAGAGCACGTGGTGAGAGGAAAAATCTGATGGTTTTATGGACTACACGTTTCTGGCATCAATCTTAACATGTAAATCTGATTGATGTTTTCTGTCTACAAAAACAGAAGGAAAGAGCTAAGCAATTTTTCTTCATTTTGATGTTGTTATAGATTGAAGGAATGAGCAATTCACAGAGTTCTGCATCAAAAAAATATTCTCTTGTCAGATCCATGAATATCTGGAACTGATGGATCACAACCAGTATTTGCTTGACACCTTTGATATTGAACCGCACATTACTAAAAAATATTTTTGATAAAACTGAGTTTCAATTTTAAAAGATATTAATAACTTCTTTGATTAAATGTTAAGGAATATAATTTTGTTTTTACAAGTAGTTTAGAAATATAAACTCCTGGCAACTGAAGCACTTACTTGAAACAGATCTTTTTTGGCTTAGCTTTCAGCAGTTCTATGGAATTTTCCATTATACAACTTGCTGAAAGATGCATGATATGATCTGAATGACTGGTGATTGATGTGTCCCAGGGAGCACAATTTTAACTGTTCCATATGAAATAGATGTCTATCTACCAGGGATAGTCCAGCAATTTCCCAACCAGCCTAAAGTCTGGGCTAGCATTAGAAAGGTGGATTCTTAAAAACTGAAGTTTTCTTTTCTTTTAATATAAAAGATTCCCAATGGTAACAAAAGCCCAAACAGAGATTCTTACTAAAGTTTGACATAATCATTCCTTGACACTTCCGTTTCCACTGTATGTAATAGAAAAAAGGGGCAGCTGAAAAAAGGTAATTAATATTATTTTTCTTTCCAAAACTAACTAAAAAAGTAAAGAAGAAAACCTGCAAGGTGGGTCTTAGGGAAGAATATCAAATACTGAAAACCCAAGAGCTTGACACTGGCCACCTAAACTAAGAAGAGGACTGTGCTCTTCAGTAAGTACTGAGCAAGTTCATACAATGAGCTAAATATACCAATTTTTTCTTCTTTTAGTTTCTCTCTTTGACAAACAATTTTCCTGATCAGTCATGTTTGTATTACATTTTCCATCCCAAGAAATGCCAACATACATCATAAAACAAGACCATATGCTACCAAAATAACATATGAATCTGTTTTGGAAACAAACATTGCTCTTCTGCAGTGAAAAATTGAGATCCAATTCACATTACAGTTTTCCAGGTGTAAGTTTTCAAGCTCAAACATGGAAGAGATATACCCAGTAACCAGTTTACTTATTCCTGAGGGTGCCCAGTCTATGGCACTCCTATGTCATAGCTCCATGGCTCAGCTCCATCCTTGGGGAGGGTGGTATCAATCTGCCAGCAGGAAATAGTTCCTCCTGTCTGCTTACAGAGATTCTGCATGAAAGACTTGGTGAGGACTGTGTGTGTAATGGAGCCCTAAGCATGGAAAGTTCCAGTCCTGAAGCAATTGATGTGATAAGTTGAGAGCTAGTGACATTTTGAGAGGCACAAGGTGAGGATCAGAACAAAAACTGGATTTCTGTGTCTTCCTAGTGGAGCATATTGTTTATTTGCATTACAAAATAGACTTTTTCCAAATACATCCTTCTACTGACCATAATAAAGAAAAATGCAGAGATTGACAGGCACAGAGTATCATAATGTCATTATTAAACTTGAAACTGACAGAGTTATTAGAAGTAAAATGTAAATTTTTACCTGAGAGGAAAAGCTATGGTAAAATCTTTGTCACTGCCTGCTTTTGAAATTCAGACTGCCTGCATGTTTATCTAAAAGATCTGCTCCACTTCCCATAGGAATTAATGCAAAATTCTGTGGGCTGTGTTACAAAGTTCAGACTCTGTAATTGCATATCTTCTATTACAATCAGTTCATCTACTAATTCAATTTTATGCTATGCATTTCATATAAGTCCTTGAATCCAAAGAACAGAGTCACAATGAGTGATTTTATATTCCTTCAAAGACTAGAAGAAAACTGAAGGATCAGAAAGAAAGTAGAAAATATAAGTCGAAAAAAAATTGAAAAGATCACAAAATTATTAAGTCAATAAATAATACTAGTTCTGTTTTTCAATCAGCAGATAGCTAACACTGAACCATGTAGAGATGAGATTTCTTCTTCAGATGAGCACCCTAAGCGCTATGCTACCCTGTTGTTTTCACTCCTAGGCTTCGTATCTGTGACTTCAAAATAATTCTGTTTCAATGGGAAAAGAGGAATTTGACCCATTTTCTTCAGCTCTTAAGATTATTTGACAGGACTTGGTGTCACTGCTTCCTTCTCTCAAGTAGAGGAGGAGATTAAATTATTCAAGAGGTGGTCCTTGACTTCTTCCACCCATTTTTTGAATGACAGCTCTCTTGGCCTCTGCTTTTTGTAAAGGACACTGACAATGGTCAGGTCTGTTCTGACTCCTGTTAGAATCAATGAGAGCAGCAAATGTTTTAAAAGATGACATATTAACTAAGCCAGGTACATGCTCAGGCCGTTGCAAACAAAGAGAATTAGAAACTATTAATAAAATAAATAAATAATCATCATTAATTTTGCTAAAGGAATGGGTCTGCAATAATGTAAATGTCTGAAATGTGTTCTCTACATCCACATTGTACTGAGTCTGGCTGGGATGGGGCCAATTTTCTTCCCAGCTGTATGGTGTTTGACTGGTGACCGAGAAAGTGCTGATAGCACATCTGTGTTTTAGCTATCTAGTGTCAAGGCCATCCCAGTTTCTCACTGTGTTGCCCCAGAGAGGAGGCTGGAGTGGGCAAGAGATTGACAGTCAGAGTCAGTCAGGAGATTTGGTCAGTCAGGAAAGCTGATCCCAACTGGCCAAAGGGACGCTTCCTATACCCCACAACATGCTCAGCAATAAAATGGAGAGGGAATAAACACTGCCTGCGGGCTGTCAGGGCACTGCTTTCGTGTTGGTTATGGATAGTTTTTAGCATGACTTTTTTTCTTTTCTTCTTCCCCCCACCCCTCCCTTTTGCTTACTAGTGTTTATCTCAACCAAAGAGTTTTTTCTCACTTTTATCCTTACAGTTCTCTCTCTCAGCCTGCTTGGGAAGGAATAAGAGAGTGACTGAATGGGGTCTGAGTTGACAGCTGGGGTCAGCCCACCACAGACGCAGCATTCAAACTTGTGTCAGTAATGACACATCTGCCCCTAACTTGTGATGGAAACAGTCAAAGTTTGGCAAACATTTTGAAAACTGTATTTTTCAACTGTAAAATCCTATAATACAAAGAATGCATTCATATGAGTTACATATATATCCTAAATTCATAGTGATGTGCTGTTCACATTTCCAGATGGGAGAAAAACCAGCCAGAATTTTTGGAAACAAAATTCAAAATTCAATAGAATTTGGTCACCTTTACAAGGAGGTTCTTAAAGGGCAGAAAAAGCATGATTTATTCTAAGGATACATACATATTACAGACTCATAGAACATTGTTAAAGTAAATAAATGTGCACAGAATGTCTGTCCAATGACCAATATATTTTTCAAAATAATTTTTAAACAGCAGTTCTTTTTCTTTTTCCTGAATATTTTTCAGAATTACTAAAAGTACTATGGAAACACAAGTGTTTGTGCTTAGAGTATATCAAATTACAGCATCCCTAGCCAAGATTCGGCATGAGCTATAAAAAAGTTACGCATAAATGTTCCAGTTTGAAAAGAACGTGTTCTGAATGACAAAATTTAATACCAATAAAAGTTAAAAATGTGAAAACAAAAGATGGGTCCAACTTCAACACTTTCTACTTGCATGATAGGCAGGACATACTGAACAGAGTTTTTTAACATGGAATTTAATCTTTATATGAAATATGTTTGTGAGAAGATACATGTAAAATTTTGAAACATTATTTATTTCACTATTCTGAACTATGAATTACATATTTTCAAAGATTTCTGCCTAATTCAGCCAAACCCTTTGTTTTTCTACTTTTTGAAATGTCACTATATTGTGTGGCTATATAGAAGTGAGTCAGTAAAATAAAATCTTGGCATGAGCAAAATTCACTAATTCATATTTTCTATAATAGCTTCATAATAACTTTGCAAGTTCCATCTCTTTTTATACCCATTAAAGTACTCTTTGTGAATAAACCCCACAGATTTAAAGTCCGTAATTCAGTCAAATAACATAATTGCATATAATATCCTTGGGTGAGGATGAAACCTTACTTTAGATGTGTTCATAGTAATTTTAGACTAATCTGAGCAAGGAACAGCTTAGTCTTTTTCAGTGTGATCATTGCCCATGTTGAACAAGTAACAATATTTTAATTTTGGAAACATCTGGAAACATCTCAATTTTGCTAGTAGTTTTTTCTCCATTATAGTCTTTTTTTCCTTTTTTCCTTATTTTTTTTTCTCAGTGAGTAGAAACATATGCCCAAGAACGGCATTGTAGAGAACATTTCCACATTGCAGCTCTCATTAACCAAGTCTCCTTTCACAAACATCTCTATGCATGAATGAAGGAAGAAAAAAGCCAAGCTTTCCCTTTCTCTGGAAAACACACAGATGTCTCAAGGAGAAGAAGGAAGCACTTAAGAAGCTGTGAAATTCATCATATTGAAACCAAGACTCATACTGGCTTAGCTTCTTCTAAATGTCAAGGAAAAAAAAAAAAAAAAAAAGGAAAAGAAAAAGCTGATAAATTTCCAGAACAACAATCAGTATAAATTCAACATCCACCCCTCTATCTCCAGGTACTTTCTCTGGAAACAAAAGAAACCTATAGGACAACAACAAGAATACCATCAAAACCTGTTTCTACCATAGTCATTCAAGTTTCTCCATATTCTCTTTTCCTCCAGAATGAAAGCATTTCCTTTAAGGGAAGTTTACTAACCACTTTAATTGGTCATGAGTTATAATCAAAACATATCTGGATCCTAATAATCTTTGCATGACCACTACAATTTATTGTGTGGTTGCTCCTAAAGTTCCTGAGATCTACTTTAAACTAGAGAGAAAAGAATTGTAATCAAAACAGTATACTGTCTAGCATACAATGTACGGCTGCTCTAAGTCAGCATTTTCATCCCATAAATTTGTGAATACCCACAAACAATGCAGTGTGGATTTTTATAAACTGGGTCTATGCAGTAAATTACAGTGTTTTCTAGATACAAGCTATACCAGCATAGGATGTCTTATTATAATTATTAATTAATGGTGGGGTTTGGATTTGTTTGGTGGTGGGGTGGTTACCATTTGTTTCTGCTTTTTTAGTTCGTTACATTTGGAGTGAGACTATTAGACCTTGTGAAATAAGTCTGGAAATATCACTGGGTCCCAAGGCTCAGGTGCTCTGGTGCTCTGCTTTGAAAGCTCAGCTGTCAGGCAGGTTCCTACAAACAAAAGCAATGAGGAGCTGTGGGAACCTGAGTTACCCCTGAAATCTGCCAGAGTCATTTGTGTAAAAAACATCTGATGACAGTCCTTGGTCAGTTTGCATTTTGCTCCTACCAGTGTGAATCAGAGAAAACCCTGCTGAGTCTGACAAGCCTTTCGAAGAGACTCGGCCTCTACGAAAAAATCAGGATATGGATGGTCCAGGCTTTGAAAAATCTCTGCAAAAGTAAGGCTAGCCTCTGAATGAAGCGCCATCAATTCATGTACACCTCTGACTCCTTGTCAGCAGTGTGTCTCCCTTTGGGCTACCACATTTCACCTTATGCATTAAAATTGCTATCCTGGGCCAGAATGGCAGCAAAGTATTACAATTTCTACTCTGCTCCTGAATCCCCTAAACAGCCAGTTGTACAGCAACTTTCCCCCAGCTAATTTTTAAATTGATATCCAGTGTTGACTCTGTGCACTAAGGGCACACAATCCAGGCTTTTGACTCTGAAATTTCATTTTTTATTATCTGTGTGTATATTTTGTCCTTTTCTAAAATGCACTAACCCATAAAAATCAAGAGAGAGGCATAGAAGATTAATTTCTTGTATTGATTGTTCTGGGAAAAAAACCCAGTTTCAAATGTCTCGCTTTCTAACCTTTCTGGAATTCACCTGTTCTTTATATATCAGGAGAGAGTAATTGCAACACTTCCAATTTATTTTTTCTGAGAAATGTTATGGATTTCTTCTTTACTCAAATGATACTTTTTAGATTGGGTCCATGCAGAGATTTTCAGTGCTTTTAATGATTTATGTTGTTCAGTCCCAAATCTCTGTTTATCTCTACTATATTTCATGCATGTTTTAAACAGGATTACACTAAAATGATGCTCGGCAGAGAAACACAGGGGAAATTGAGTGATTTACAGTGTTCATCTCAAGTGAAAGAGAACCTTGAAGTTTATCATATCTGACACTCTATTATATAGAGGCAACATCTGTAGACACGAATCCATGGACAAGTTTATACAGCATTGAAGAAGGAAAGAAATTATCCAGAATGAGCTGTTTGACCAAAAAATGGAAATGAAAGATAAAAGCCCAATACAAGTTTTCTTTTCTTGCAATTTTGTTTACTTTTATCCTAGTTTATTATAGTGTGCACAGGGAGCAAACTTTTACTCTGAAAGTCCTAAGCCTATCAGCCTATTAGGAGGCATGTGGACAATGCCCTTAGTAACATGCTTTGATTTTCGGTCAGCCCTGATGTGGTCAGGAAGTTGGACTTGATGATTATTATACTTAGGAAAAAAAAACCCTAGATGTTCATCTAAGCAGGAGTTGAGTAATTTTTGTAATTTCAAATTTGCCAATAAAATGAGCTTTGAGCAAAGGTGAGAGGATAGTTTTCTGTATGCATTGGATGTGATTCTTTCAGTCTGGAGTGCTGAGGGGTTTTGGTTTTTTCTTTTTTCTCTTTTTTCTTTCCCCAAGAACATGACTGGACCTTAGTCTTTTGTAAAAATTAGCCTACTCCAACCAGTTTTTATCATCTGAACCTATAATAAATGTTCTTCAAACACTGGCCTTTATCTGCTGCCTGAAAAGAACCTTGTCTGTGAGAAAGGCAGAGACACAGTTAAATTTAAACTGTCAAAGTTGAAAAGGAAAAATACTTTCTTCTTCCTTTTACACAGGTGATGAGGAACTTCAGTCTTTGAAACAGAGAATGTCAATGTCCTGTGCCAGTGTGTTGCTAAATAAAGTGGATGATGAAGATTGATTCATTAAAAATGTTCTGCCCTTTGTCCGATAAGGAAAGCTGGAGATCTTGTTTGCTAATTTTATTTTTTAAATAACTGACTAGAGATAATAACAGATGTCAGCAAATAAAGAAATATTTGAATTAAAAAACAAGCCCCTGACATTCCTTTAACTTATCCACTATGAAGCAATAAATAAAATAAGGAGACTCCTTCTGCAGACTGGAAAACCCGCTTGTACTGTACAACTAAGGGTGGATTTCATCTACATAATCTCTGTCACCTTGGTTGGCCAGAGTGCCTCAGCCCACCCTGCCCAGGGACTGGGGGGCAGCTGTCACCTCCAGGGAACGAGTCAGCCATCCTGCCCGAAGTTGTCTGAAGTGTCTGTGCCGAGGTCTATTGACTGGTTTGTTCAAGTGCTTCCTTGACTACACAGGCACCCAATATTTTAGACAGTCAACATCCTAATGTAGGAGCTAGTTTGGAAAGTAGGAATGACTTTTCCTCTACCATTTTTGTATCTTCTCCAATGATGACAAAATGGAGCTAACACAAATGAAAAGGAACTGCTCTGTGTATATTTTGCTCAGGCCTTTATTGAATTATCCTTGAATGTCTGTGCCAGCTGCGTAGTTATCCATAATTAGAACAGACACTGTCTCGGTAGTTCTTAAAAAATGAGAATTAAAAAATAAAGGAGAGTGATTTTTTTATTACTGTATATTAAGGGAAAAGAGTATAAAGACTTTTTCCATTGAAGTCTGTACAAGTAATTTTAAAGGATAAACCTGAGTGACTTTACTAGCTACTTTACTACTTCTTCCTTTTCTTAGAAAGTAAAAGTATCTAAAAACAAAATAAAGTTGAAATCTATACACTCCATAAAAAAGGCAATTATATTTCCATTATACCCTGGGGATTGTACTGAAAAAAACATGTTGATTCTGCTGCCCTTGACTCCAAAAGAAACAGAATAATGAGAAGTCTTGGCATTTGTTGTACAGAAAGCCATTTTCATTTCAAAATAATAATTTTTGTTCTTTGTTTATTTAAAGACTTCTTGATATTTCATTTTTCTCCTTTATCATTGCTACTAGAACTGAGCATCTTTTTGAATTTGTTTTGAACTCCTTACTGAGGTCATTTACCTTCTAAGCAGCAGCTTCACTTCCAGTCACTCTACATGAGACTCATGTCCCAGTCTCTTTACCTTCATGGCAAGTAATAGTTCCATTACAAGGTCTGCTTGAGCACTCTGTGTTGACAGAGAAGAAGTTTAGTAACAATTTTCACAGATTGTTTCCTATTTAAATATTTGTTGGAGATAGGGAAAACTCTTGATATAGAGATAATGGTTCACTGTTGTGCCCTTTAGTCAATTTCTCATTGATCTTTTTTTTTTTTTTTTTTTTTTTTTTTTTTTGTAGTGTGGAATATCATAGAAAAGGTCGGAACAAAACATGCCAGAGAGTCAAAAACTGCAGGATTTGCAAGGACTGCTATTTCTTACCTAAAGAACCCCTCTGTGGTATCCAGAAGACATTTTAGTTGCAACTTGTGCTAGTTTTGGTTGAGGTGGAATTGTCTTCACAGTGGCTGATATAGGTCTGTGTTTAGGATTTGTGCTGAACACAGGGTTGATGATACAGACATTCTTCTGTTATTGCTGAGCAGGACTTACACAGAGCCAAGACCTTCCTGCTCTGTGTACTGCCACGCTGGTGAGCGAGTTGGGAGTGTGGGAGCAGACACAGCCAGGGCAGGTGACACATTCAGATCCAAGGGATATTGCAGACCATATGACACCACACTCAGAATATAGAATAGGGGGAAGAAGGAGGAAGGGGGAGAAAATTTGGAGTGATGGTGTTTGTCTTCCCAAGTAACAGTTACTTGGCATCCTGCTCTCCTGGAGGCCGCTCAACACCTGAAGGGGTGAATGGATTCCTTGTTTTGCTTCGCTTGTTTGCACAGCTTTTGCTTTCCCTTTTAAACAGTCTTTATCCCTATCCAAGAGTTCTCTCACTTTTACCCTTTAAGTTCTCTCCCTGATCTTGCTAGAGGGGGAGTAAACAAGGCTGGCCTCAACACTGAACACAGGAAGGATCCCACTGGTGACACAGTGACAGTTGAATGTAATTCCAGTCACCACCACTCTCTGAGCCTGGCCATGCAGACATTTTTTATCCAGAAAACCAGTTTCCTTCTTGATGAATGTCCAGCCTTCCTGGACTACTTTACCCTTCAGGATTGCATCCCAAGAGACTCTGGCAACCAGGCCTTGAAAAAGGGGGAAGAAAGGAAATTGGAGAATAGAGTAGACAAAAGTGGAGAAAAAAAAAAAGGAAGAGTAAAAAGAAGTAAATGTAGAAAGAAGGAGAGAGGCAAGGAGGTCTTTGCTGGGATTCCATCCCCAGTGACAGCAGAGGGGTCAGGTCACAATGGACAATTGCCAAAGCATGGCAGAGCAGGCAGGGCTGTGCTAGTGCAGACTGGCAGGGGTGAGTGCCAGGGTATGTGGTGGAGGCTCATGTGGACAAGGCCAGCTCCTTGACCAAAGTGTTTCCAGCCCAGGCAGGACACAGTGACACCCAGCTCCCTCACCCCCTCTCCTACCTGCTCCCAGGTCCTTGACACTCCTGTCCCCACTCCCTCTGACACCAACTCCCTCCTGCCCAGTCTCACTGAGACCCCTCTCTCCTGCCTTTCATCCATGGGGATTCCTTCTCAGCATGGCTAGCCTTAATGACTTCTTACCTGTACTCCTATCTGGGAAAGCCCCAACTCATGTGCTGCACCTTGTACTTGAACATCATGAAGTTCTCACAGACTCTCTCAAGTTTGTCCAAATCCCTCTAAAACCTGGAATCTATGAACACTGTGGAACAGCCAACCTCAGAGCTGTTTGAAAATGCCTGAGCTGGTTAAGCTGTTACCCTTTGTTGTTGGCATCAGAAGTGGACCCACTTTAAGTAGCTTCACCAAAGCTTTATACAACCAGAGGATGGAGCTGCTGAATTACTCTGTTTCTCCAGCCCACAGTGATATAAAGTGGAGGAGGGGAGCTGCTGACTCCAGACATAGTTTTGTTAGCAACGCAGCACTAAATGAGGACTGAAGAGAGTACTCATCAGATCTTATGAAGCATTGTTGTAGTGGTTTTCAATAGCTTATTCTTTCTTTTCAAATACTTTCTCAGTCTCTTGTACTTGATGCTTTTGTGTAAGAATAGCTCCTAAGGGCAGCCTGTCCTGAAACATCCATCAAAGGTAGTTCCTGTAGCAGTGGGATCACTGCAGCCTCCCCCATAGCTTAGTTTTGGAGGGTTTTGCTAGGGTTCAAGATGATTCCTTCATCGGGAAAATTAAACCCAGCCCCTTTCCTTCTAAGAGACTTGGCAGAAGAATTGGAGCTAGAACTATTAAATGGAAAAGCAACGGAAAGGCACGCAGTGTCCAAAGCAGAAAGAAAGCCATAAAAGAGCATCAATGAAAAGCACACCAGAAACTTGGAAAAAAACCCCCAAAACCTGCCAAACTCACAAAAAGGTCCACTAGGAGATTTCCAGACAGAAATGCAGCTGAGATACCATTACTGTTACTAAATGCAATATAAAGTAATGAATTATATCAGCGAAAATGAAACCCACACGTAAATATTAAGTCACTAGCCTCAATATAAAGTTTGTGCACATTGATTCTTAAAAATACTAAGTATTATTAGTTACCAAAACTTGAACTTTTCATTCCTATAAATATAATGTGACATTATGAATACTCTGTGAAACTTTCTATTCCCTAGGGAGTAAGAACATCTCCTCTTATGACAACACCCACAGCTATAGGGAGATTTAGTCAGTCACCAAACTACATTCAGAATTCACTTGACCTTTCTTCCTCGTCAAGTGTGTTATAAATTCACCTTGGCTTACCTGTGTTTGTTTCCACGGGTTTCAGGGTTTTTTTCATAATTTATAAAACATATATTCTAAAATACATGCATGATAATTATTTTGTTCAACAAGAAAAAAAATTCAATCAGTTGTACTGCATGGCAGACATATGGGATTTTAAATACAAATCCCATTGCTCTTTTTTTTCAGTTAACCTTAAGGCATATAGTTTGACTTACAGGAGAATCAGGAATAATTTCATGCTTTTCAGAGCCACATCACTGTCACTGGCTTAAGGGGAGTGTGAATGTAATTTTAAGCCCTCTTTATCTGAGAGGATAGCATAATGTCCCAGATTCGATAAGTTATTAGTTATAAGAAAAGGGTATTCAGCTAGTATATGTGACTTCTGAAAGTCCACATCAAGCTTCTCCCTGCTGTTAGCATGTAATCAGTGTAAAACATTACTCTGCAGTTTCCCACTGGGTAGTGTTTATTGCTTGTACTATCTAAAGGATTTCCAGGAGTTGCAGGCAGGAAGCTGCTGGTAGCTTCAGGGCTCCCACAATACAGTCAGATGCCAAACAAAGCCAATTTGCAGGAACTTTTTCAATAGTGTCTCCTTTTATGGAGTCTCAATGATCTGACTATCTATGAGGAATCTATTTTTATCCAAGCCACTTTTCTCAAATAACTGAACCCTTTGAATGGTATTACAGAGGGCAGATTTCTAATAATTCTTCTTTCAGGGATTTCTTTTTCTTTTTCCCTCTTTTTGTTACCCTGGTAATGATCACCAGGCAATAGGAAACCAGGATTCAATCTGATTTATGCTGACTTACAAGATACCAGAATGATGGCTGTGAGCCTTGCTGCATGTATTGACTTCACTGAAAGCAGTGATGGACCTACAGAGGAACTTACACTCTGGGGTTAAACTCATGGAGTGCATTCCCTCTATGTAATTAAAGGCCCAAGGATAAGCTGCAGCACTAAATTGCTGTCTGTCCTCAGTATTGGGGACTGCTCTGTCACATAAAGGATACCACAAAATGAATATATTTAAAGAAAGTAATTGGTGAGATTGTGTTGTGTACAGTGCTGCCTACATCATGATCCCTCCTTTCAAGGGCTCTAGAAAATAATTTTCTAGAAAAGGACAAGGAAAGAAAGTTGAAAGAGTTGGGAGCAATGGCAGTAAATGTGATATGGAAAATCCTAATCAAACAGAAAATTAAGGAAATTCCCACGTTTGTCAATCCTGCTGAAAATCCTGTGTCAAAAACATCTTATGAATCTAGACTGCCATCTAGGCTTTATGAAGATCCATGTTTTGAGCTGCTTCATGAAAACAATGGCTTAGAAAGCCTTTACTGCTCTACTATTCTATAATAGACTCCAGTCTTTGTATGGCTTTAAATAGAGACCATTCCTGAATTAAGCTACAGAAGACAGGTTGCAGTTAAAAAATGTCCTTTCATTCTTTGATCTACAAACTCACAAGCGGATGGCAAATAGTCTCCATTTTAGCATAAGGGGGTTTTTTAAGCTATTTTTCATACTTCCCATACTGATAATATTTCCTCTGATAATCCTTCAGCTTTTTTTACTAGAAATACTCTATAACCTCAGAGCAGCTTTTAACATAGAAGTTTTACTTTATACAATTGCAAAATACCTTAAAGGAAAAATACACATTCTCTGCATGTTTAAGTCAATCCAAATTCAGGTGGACAGCTGAGATTCCCACATAGGAATGTAGCTGTTCAATGCTTTATTTACAGTCATTAGAAAGAGACAAGTATATAAGAGAGATTTAGTTCACCAAAGTATTGAATTCCTCTATTAAGCACCATGTTGACAGCCTTGGCAAGGTGTGTGAGTTTGAGATAGTTATCCAAGTCCCCAAACCACTATGAATCTCAGTGAAATGTAGCTTGTTTCATTTTATTTAGGGAAGATGGGACACAGAATGCCACTGCAATCAGTGTCACTTCAAGTGTTCACATGAAAGATAGGCGTGATTACTCATCCTTCTACATTATACCATTCTGTAAATTACTCTTACTTGAAACTGAATATTATGAATTTGAAATGTAATTGTTTATAACAAACAAAGAATCATATTCTTTCAGCCTTGAAGAAAGCTGAATTACTATCTTAAATAATATTGTCACCGGATCACTTCATATTAAAAATAATTACTCTAGCCGAGGTGGGAACAGAAGAACATTAAATACTATGACTATATAATCATACCACACTTTTGGGGAAAAAAAAATGTGTGCTGCCATAAGCTATAGAGGCTGAATCTTTTCCTAATGTTGAGGAACGTACAAGATTTTAAAAGCCCATACCTCCAAATAATTACTACATTTGAGCATTTTGACTGTGGAAAAAATATGAATATAGGTACCATTGTCAATTGAAGCAAGAAAATAAGATGAGTAAATTGCTATCAGAATTTCAATAATTTCAGTTAAGGATGACTCTTATTAAAATGATACATCATGATGTGCTTTGGATTGACCTTTCCACCTTTTTGTAGTTGAGCCTTATTCAATTTGTCATAAATAAATATTACAGTTTCTTACTAGTCATCAAGTCACTAGGTAAGGAAGGACATACTTTGCATAAAGAAATGCTTGTGGGTGGATTGTGCCATTTATATTTTTCTGCAGAACCATAATGTTCCTGGATTGACTTCAGCAGAAGTGAAATGAGATTAATGTCCAGTGAGTTACAAAAATGGAAGATAATTTCCAAACACCAGAAGAAGATGGGAAGACCAGGAGAAAATAAAAAGACATCTAAAAACAGTGTCACTTCATGCAGTTAGTCAGAAACTCTGAAATGCCTCTGAGTTATTCTCAGCCTGTGCCCAGCTGCTATAAAACAAAACCAGTCTCTTCATTAAGGAACTTACCGTGATTGATAGAGGATGACAGAGATATTTTGATTTTATCAAAAGCTAATATCATTTCCCTAAGTTAAAAAAAAAAAAAGCCTAAAGAAAGCTATCTCAAATTTTTCTGAACTGAGCAGAGGATGGAAAGAGAAGATGAATCCTCAAAAATGTTTCTGAAGTTTTACTTAGAAGGTCATTATCATATGTATGAGGTTAAACAAAAAGTCTGTACTAGAAACAGATACAAAGTTTACCTGAAGTCATAGAGATGATTCGATTGATCACACAGACATTTAGGGAGTTCAGGGACCTAATTTAGGAGTATTCCTGGGATCTTTATGGAGTCAGTACAGGCATCTTCAGAGAGTGACCCAGATGTTAATTCAGCTGAGTAAGACAGGTTCTGTTTACCTGTACCTCTCTTTCAGCTACAGAGGACCTTTGTAGGCTCACCTACCTTCTAAGATTCTGTGGTTCTGGTGAGATCTCTGCTTGACATAATTTCATTTGCAACACCTCTCATTCTACATGCACTGTATGACGTTCTTATCAACAAATGTCATTGCCTGTTAGCCAAGCTATGGTGACTCACTCATGTTGGAAGGAGCATAAAATTCCCACTGAAAGGATGATGTTCCAGACTAACCCTTTGTGGGCTGGAGCTCAAAGATATGACAATATATCCAAAAAGGTAATTGATTCGGGGCATGTAGAGTATTTAATATGATTTCCCATCCCTTGTCAGTTCCAAAACCTGTATCTCTAGAAAACACTCTGACACACACTGTCAGAGCAATATCCTCTGACACATCCTGCAGGCCAACACTCTGGAAACAACCTCTCTGCTAACTAAGTCATTCCTCACTTCCACACAACCCCCAAGAATCCTCATCATGCTCTGCCCTTTCTGAGTTTACTCACAAATGTCCAGGCTGACAAGTGAGACAGAAATATTTGCTATTTTAAGTATGATGCACACTGTGAAGCTATTTTTGACATTATACATTGTATACATTTAGTTCTCCTTGACTAAAAATGGGAAGAAATAAACTTTCTATTTTCACTGTTTATGCAAACATACTGCTTATACTAGTGAATAATCAGAGTAAAACCAGAAACAAATTGCTCTATCAGTATGTCATCCTACAGCCAAATTTCTTCTGATTATAAAACCATTATTGCATATTCCTCCTACAGTCCAAAAACACCTACAAGCAGATGAAAATGAAACTTCTGCTGCATTAATTCCCACATATCCTCTGTCTATTCCTGATGTTTATGGATGTCCATGACTTCTAGAAAGGAATCCTCCATTTTTCTTCTTACTTTCATGCAATTCTCTCACTGTGCTGATTCAACAACATCATTCTTTGTCAAACATAGGCTGGGTAAGGGTTTTTGAAGAAGGTAACACAGGCAGTCTCTGGTACTGCTCCAGATACTACCTTTTGTAGCTTTAAGTTGGTTCCAAATGTACGCTCAGATACAAGGAGAAACACTGAAATTATTTCATACTACTAGCATTCAGACTCAGAAATCATTTATAAAAATGAGAGTTGACCTGTAATTTGCCTAAGCTCTTTGAAAATTTACCTAATATCCTTATAAGTTAGTTATAGCCCCCTGACTGTTAGACAAGGGACCCCTCCAATAATTTTTTCTTCTGTTTCATGCTTCCAAACAGATATGCAAAAATTGACCCAGTGGTTGACTTGCCTTAAGCCTCTGGATGATTTTCCCAAAAAGAAAAAATCTTCAACTAAACAAATTGTCTTTCCAATTTCATGCACTTCTGTACTGGCAAACTGCAGCAGGGAAGATCTGGAATTTACATAGGACTTCAAAGGGATAGACAGTCAGGCTGCAGGAAAAATAAATATGTCCAAATTGAAGACAAATTTATGACCTGAGATAAATATATGTATTTGTATGATGTTGTCCACAGGCTTTGTGATCTGGTATACCTGAGGACAGAACATGATCCTGAATTTTAAGCAGTACTCAGCTGTATGCTTCTTGAATGATTTCTTTTGCTGTATCATCTTATTTTTGCTTAGCTTATTCCTGGGCTGGAGGAAACTGTATTTTATTTGTTAGAATAATGCAGTGTTAGGTTTTTCAGCAGAATTGTAATTCTGCGCCATTTTGAAAACATGAGCATGATTTTAGGTAGGTGGGAGAGATGTCTGAAAAGTTTTTCCTATAAAATGTCTTCTCTCTATCTCAACAGCTCACCTGCATGGAACAGAGCAGTTGTGGTACAAGCAACTTAGGGAAGCAGAGCTTCAAGACAGTGGCGTCTTTTGGAGTGACTTATCTAGAAGACAACTGGGCATGGCTCTACTCAACATTTGGTTCCTCTCTGACTCTTTAAAGAGAAAGGGAAAGGGAAAGGGAAAGGGAAAGGGAAAGGGAAAGGGAAAGGGAAAGGGAAAGGGAAAGGGAAAGG